>WEIV01025162.1:698792-723387 GCA_013390005.1 Calyptomena viridis | reverse complement strand
CCTTTTTTTTTTTTTAAATACAGTAAAATATATTTTAGGAAGAAGCACAAGTTTGTAATGAGACACAATCAACAGGTTTGTGTGTGAATTAACTTGAACTTTTCCCTTCAAGTGAGTGAATCAGATGTAGAGAAAGAATATTGGCTTTTACAATAAGCAATATTAATTAAGTCTAATGACAAAAAATGTTTCCATCTTGGAGTTGTGGTTTATTAAAACATCACTGTGAGAAATGAATGTTCATTTATTCAATTTATTTTATTTGTATGTGTAAGACAAGTCAAGTACGGAGATCTTGAGCAGATGCATTATTTTGTCTGTCTTAGTTTTTATTTGTGGTATAAACCACAAAAGCTGAAACTGAGAATAGTGTTTGCGACTTTGAGGGCAAGGAAGGTAGGATTCCCAAAAGGACTTGCTCCAGTTCTTCCTTGTTTAATGGGGACAAGCAAAGGTGGAGTTGAGGGTCACCATGTGAAGGTCTTTGCTGAGCCACTGCATCCAATGACCTTGGGGTATCTGGAGGTCTGAGGAACATCAAAAAGATGCAGAAAAATATCTTAAAGCAGTGAGACTTTGCTGACATCCTTATCTGGTTGGAAAATCTGCAAGTTTAACTTAGGACTTAAGATCTAGGCTGAGTTTAGCTGAAAACACCTGAGCCAAGTGATTCAACTACAAGCACAACACAACTCAACACAAAGCATGGCCTTCAACCAAAGGGCAGCTGAGGCTTCTTCCATGGACTAAATTATCTTCTCTTAAAATAAGAAACACCTGGTCTGAGAGGAGATCTGTGCAAAAAACATTGCTCCAATACCTGTCCTCTGATCCAATAATGTTCATCATTATTGTTAAATATTGAGGTGACATTGGTTAATGCAGAAGGCAATGGAGCACAGAGGAGAAACTATTTTTAGAGGAGTAATTTTTTAATTTGTATATAAAGACTTGTAACAAGCACAGATACACCCAGCTTGCAGGAATTGGATATGGAGGAACATGGAATTGATTTGTATGATGATGCAAACACCAAATCTCATACCTGATGTGGCTTTTAATGCCCACTGGAAGCTGGGCATCCTATGAAAGTCCCAACAGACCACCAAGAATGTTGGAACTCCCAAGAGCTTCTCTCATTAACTAAAGAAGTGTTCAGACTAGTTTTGAAGCTTGAGGGGAAAAACTGTCCTCATTTTAGCCACGAAGATGGCATGGACACATTAAAAATTGTTAAAAAGTCCTGGCTTTGTGTTTTCCTGCAAGAAAATAGAATTTTATAATCTCTGAAATATAATATCTGAGCTTTATTAGCTCTTTAGAAATGGAGCGACACAGAACAATTTTTCTTTCTGAGATTCCTCTGTTATGAAATGGTAGAATGAGCTCAGTTACACAATAGCAGGGAACACTGTTCTTGCAAAAAATTAGCTTGAAACATTTTCAATGTTTTCATCAGCCCAAGGAAAGCAGCAGCCAAAATAAATTACAGCATCACATTCCTTCCAGTAGACAAAATCTTATTTTGTTACTGCAAGCACAGGTTTGTGACTCTTTTAAATACCAGGTAATCTTGGTCAGCAGAGAGTCTCTTGGGGGTCAAGGAAAACTTTTTCTTCCATGTTTTA
Organism: Calyptomena viridis; assembly: GCA_013390005.1. Classification (NCBI taxonomy): domain Eukaryota; kingdom Metazoa; phylum Chordata; class Aves; order Passeriformes; family Eurylaimidae; genus Calyptomena; species Calyptomena viridis. Next base: position 721,759 of record WEIV01025162.1, on the reverse strand, counting down.
TTCTGGCAGCCTCGTGCCTCCAGTGCAGAGGCAAAATGAAGCTGCTGTGAGCAAAAGCTGGAGCAATAATCCTCTAGTAACAGAAGTGGCTGCTGTGGCACTTCTTCTGAAGCCGTGAGCCAGCCATAAGCATTTTTAAAGTTGAAAAAAACCCACATCTGTAAAAACCAGGGAAAAAAGCGAAGACTCAACTTCTCTGGTTATCTAGAAATACTTAATAGCATGAGATATGATGTTCCTGGTTGGTCCTTGTAAATAGCATTCGCTGTAAATAGCATTTGCTTCCCCATGAGCTGCCACAAGTTGACCATATTATTGTGTATTCCAGATTAATGAGTCCTCTTACATCATTTAATAAACAGTCTGCTAGGAGAGCTAAGAGCACTTATTAGTTGTAAATGATTTAGATACCATTCTTTATGGAATAGTTATTTGGAATGTGCTTGTGGGTTGGAAATATTTATGTTGATAAAGACCAGTGAGAGGAGCAATTCTAATGGAAGGAAAAAGAAAGGGAATATAATTAGCATTTAATGATTTATTAATGGTTTATAAATATATAAACAAGATCATTAGACTAATATCAACTGTTCTAGGCAGTTAGAGATAGAAAACAGCCAGAACTGTGTATGTGGATTAATGCTCAGAGCTCCCACAGCTGCTTTGGAATGCTTGGAACTGCAGCACTGCTGGCATCCCAGAGGATCCCAGGGCTGGGATTTGGGAGAAGAAACTCCTTGAGATGTGTTTCATGGCATGGTGTGTCCTGTAGCCCAGCTTTGGTGGCAGCCTTGGGGCAGGGGAATCATGAAATTGTGGAATTATTCAGGCTGGAGAAGCCCTCTAAGATAATTTTGTTCAAATGTTCCCCCAGCATTGCCATCTTCACCACTAAACCGTTTTGCCCAGTGCCACATTCTCATGGAAATCCCTCCAGGAATGGAGACTCCACCACTGCCCTGGGCGGCCTGTGCCATGACAACCCAAAACTAATTCGTGTGAGCTCCTCACATGATTGATGCGTCCTCATTAAATTAAGACTTAATGTCTTAATTTAACATTAAAGCAGTTTCCTGGGGGTCGACTTCCTAAAATAGAAATAACGCTTTTTCTGTTGTTACTTTGGATAACTTCTCAGCACTAAAAATTTCTTCAAGACAAACAGTCTGAAAAGTAACTCTGAGTTAATTAAATATCAAAATGATATCCCACTGACAGAAATGTACCTCTATGGGCATTAAAAATGGCCCTGTGATATTGGTTCCAGTAGGATGCATTTACGTTGATTTTTAGAGGCTTTGCAGAGCATCAGGTGACTGGGAGAGGTGATTTATAGAATAAAACAAGGGCAACTGTAGTGAGTAGGTTGATTTATGAAGTCAAATTTCCATTTTATATGAGGTGGTTCTTACAGACCATATCAGGAGTGTGATGCAGTTGGGAATGACTCAAAACATCTGAGTCACTGTGATATCTGACCCATCAAACAATGCTGTGAAGGCCTCCACGATTAATTAGCCAGACATTCCACTATCCTGGGTTGCTCCAAGCCCATCCAACCTTGGACATCTCCAGGGATGGGGCAGCCACAGCTTCTCTGGGCAACCTGTGCCAGAGCCTCCCCAGCCTCACAGCCAGGAATTTATTCCTAATATCAAATCTAAATCTGTCTTCAAATGTTCACTATTTAATTTTAATTTGCTTGCAGGGTTAAGCCTGGTACATGGTGCTCCACTCGGGGAGTGCAGGGTTTTTATTATATTTATTACTATATTTACTCAGCTCACAGTCTTGTCAAGTTTTTGCCCAATAACCGATGCAATCAGTGTAAATCCATTTAATCAGACATAAAGAGGCCAGAGACAGGAAGGGATGTGAAGAGAGAGAATGGCTGAGGGCACTTGGTGTGTTCAGCTGGAGGGGACTGAGGGGAGACCTTATTGCAGTGACAAGTTCCTCGGGAGGGGCAGAGGAGGGGCAGGGACTGATCTCTGCTCTATGGGGACCAGGGCCAGGAGCCCAGGGAATGGCCTGGAGTTGTGTCAGGGCAGGGTTAGGTTGGATCTCAGGGGAAGGTTCTTCTTTGCCCAGAGGGGGGTTGGGCACTGACCAGGCTCCCCAGGGCAGTGGGCACAGCACCAAGGCTGCCAGAGCTCCAGGAGTGTTGGGATGATCCTCTCAGGGACAGGATGGGGTTCTTGGGGATGGGCTTGTGCAGGGCCAGGAGTTGGACTGGATGATCCTAGTGGATCCTTTCCAACTCAGCACATTTCGGGATTCCATGAGCCCTTTCTGAGCAGTCTGGTTCATCTACTGAGTTTATTCTCCTGAGCACAGAACAGAAATGCAGATGAACCTGAACCCAACAGGACTTAACTTTGAGGCTGAGGTCTGTTACTTCCACCGTGCAAAGACAAATAAGTGTAGACAGCAGAGACATGATTTGGGTCATGATTAATGGTGGAATCATTACAGAATAACTATCCCTGTGTTACTTCCCTGGATTTAAATTGCACACTCTCCAGTTTAAGCTGAAGTCTGCAAGGTAGTTTGACTTAAACATTTTAATATTGTCACAAATTTAGCTACTAATTGGTAGTGGGATGCGAGTCAGCAGCTGCTGTTTGGGTAAATTAATAAAGTAAATTAATTCTGGTCATCTGTCCATATGTAATAAAATCTAAAGCCTAAGACATGAAACAAATGTTGGATTTTTTTGGCAATACTTATAATTTGATCTGATCTGTATCTCCAGTCAAAGAGGAGTGTGTTGAAAGAATTAATATAGTTCTATTTGATGAAAATCCAGCTTGCTGACAATAAGAGATTCTCCACAGTGGATATATGCCATGGAATAAGGCTCCTCACAAGGTCCTACTGCAGAGTTAAGGGAATGATGTGTTGTGCACCACACCTTGGTAGATGCTTTTAGATCCTGCAGATGGTACAGTGAGATGAATTCATCTATTTGTCTTCAGGAATAAGCAGAGATCAATCATGGTTCAAACCTCACTGACAAAACTACCATCTAAGGTAAAATAACAACACTGATTACTGGGGATGGAGAAGAATGAAGGAAAAATTGATTTTTAAACATCTCCCATGTGATTTGGGGAGATTAAAGTAAGATAATTCATATTAAACATAGAAATGGAGAGAATAAATAAGAAACCTCTTTAGACCAATTACCCAGACTTCATTTTCAACCTGTAATAAATTCCAGATGACTCCTCAGCAAAAATAGAGTTTATGGAACTATAATATATGAGCAAATGTACAGGCTGGATAAAAGACCTTCCTACATGTTCTCTGAGCTGGGAGGCCGAATCAAATGGTGCAGCTCATTCTGGGTGTATTTCCATTTAAAAAATATCTGTGCCCAGAGGAGGGTTGGATGTGTTGCTGGGAAGTGTCTGACAGGAATGTCCCTGTATCTCTGCCTAATTTCTGGGGCTACATTTTGGTGGGAGTCTGAACTAAAACTACTCTGAATACATCCATAGAAAATGCCTTTTTGGGGAAAAACCTAGATACAGAAACCTAAACAGAGCTTTGGGAAATTAGACTTTATTTATTTCTTTTTTCTTTCCTGTGAGGAATCTACACTTTCTGAAGTTTTTTCATTTTTATAATTTTTTCCCCCCGGAATTATGAAAAACTGGGGATGAAAGCCATGCTCTGTCCAGCTTTAATATTCTTAAGGCTGTAAAATACAAGCATTTCTGAGGCAAACTCTCCCTCTCTGTAAAGAGCAGGTTGGTTTTCAGGAACATCTTGATCCTGTCATCAGGAAAACTGTTATCAAAACATTCAAGGCAATCATGAAGGTGAGTCTGGTCTTTTCAAGCCATCATTAAAAGGTCAAGGGCTAAGTTTAGAGGAAAAAAAAGAGTTGAAAAGCAAATTTTTTGTGTGCGTCTCTCACAGATTGTGTGACATGAACTCCTGGCTAAAGGGAAGTGAATCTCTTCAAGTTGTGGTGTCATATCAGGTTTGCCATCAAACTGAATCATGTTATGTCACATAATGGGACATGACAGCCCAACTTCACATGTCACAGCACGATGGCACTCTTGGGACATTTAAAAAACATCCTGGTTAACAAACTGGGAAACACTGGTTTGAAAGAGGCAGCATGAAAGTGTGTGGGATGAAGGAGAAAGAAAGAAAACCAAGGAAATATCATTGGAAAAAAGTTTTAATTCCTTCATTTTAATTTTTTTTAAATTTATTGTTTTAACATTTTTATAAAATCTATTGTTTTATTATTTATATTGTTTACAATTTATTGTTTAAATTGGGTTGCATCTTTCGAATTCAGTCCTGAAATATGTCAGGACAGAAGTCCTGTTCGTTTGGACACTGAAGGCAGGTGATGATAGGAGAGGGGATACCAACACTTGGCAAATGGAAGGAAAGTCTGGGCAGATTCTTTGTAAATCTGGAGTGGATTTGTGGTGGGAGCAAAGAATAGAAACTTCAGGAGCCTCTTCTTGGAGCCTTTGGAGATTTCATCCCCTTTTATGTCACTCCGAATACATTTGTTACTCTTCCACTGAGCCTCAAAATTTTCCAGTGTGTTACTTGAATGTTGAGGAAAATTTTCCAAATGATACTGATTGTGTACATTTAGAATAAATACAGTAGTATGTATTCAGTAGTATTTATACAGTAGCTGCAAGTTTGATTTGCTTTTTCTGTTTCTCTGTGTTTTATTCCTCATTAAACCCCAAGCCTGATGTCCTTCACTTATATCAGTTTTACTACAGACTTTACTGATCTTCCTTTTATTGATTTCAGTGGAGTTCAACTGGCATAAAAAATGGAACTAAAAGGAGAATCAATCCCACATTAATTAGCCAGTATGCACAGTTTTATGCTGCCTAATGACTCTTATAATCATCTACAACTGTACAAAGTGAGCAGCAATCAAACCTAGGCAAGAACAAAAACCTCTAGCAGTGAATTCACCCAATTTGTGCATTTTGGAGAGTGCAGTCTTTTCTATAAAATCATATCTAGATTATAAATGGTGTCAGGGAAGTAGTGATTATAAACAGCCCTATGTGAGCTCAGACTATTTCTTTTTTTCCCCAGTAAAAAGTGCTATGGAAAAGCCCATCCAGCTCCTTCATGAGTTTTCCCAGTTTGGAAAGGATTTGCAGGATAAAGCTCTTGGAACCTCATCTAAAGATCCCTGAAGAAAGCAAAGATTATTTACAGCCTATTTTAAGATTCCTCAGCTTGTTTATTTTATTTTTTTTTTCTTTTTAAACCAAGGCAACATTGTGTACGTTTTGCAAAGCAGGAAGAACATCAGGGTTCCTCACACTGGAGCACTGAGGTAGGAATGAAACTGTGGTATCTAAAAACCTGTAGACCTGGATATATAAACAAATCAGTGTTTAATATATCAGAATTATGGCAGCATGGAGGGTTTTGCTTTTATCTCTTGACATGGCGCTTTCCCCAGATGACTTATTTTTGCCCCATCTCTTGATGCTTATTTTATTTGAGGAGTGGCCTTCAGGTTTTTTCATACTTTATTATCCTAAACCTACTCTTTAGGTCAGTCTCTTCTCATTCCCTTAGTGTTGTAGGACTCTGTTAATTCTCAGGTTTGGTTCTGGCTTAATAAATATATAAGGAAATTTATTTTCAAGTCTTTTCCATAATCTTGTGTTCAGAAGGCACCTGAAATCCACAGCTGGTGATGCTGGGATATTTTACTGGGATATTCAGCATTGCACAAACTACCATCTAAGGGTTTTTGGTCTAGGATCTTTTTGTGGCATATTTGTTTGAAATTATCTAAAATTACTCCTTACAGGGATGCTTAATTTCTGTCTGCAGAGTAGGTGTGATTCCATATTGTAATCTATTCGTGTGGTCTCTAAAATATAGATTGATATACAGAAATATATTTCGTGAATGTATTTTGTAATAAAATGCACATTTCTGAATGACTATAAAACCATAATCCTTTTTATGTTTAATATTTACTTCTCCTTTTATCCCAGGAACACAATGTGGGTGATTGCTTAGATACAGATGACATTATGGTCTGTCTTTGCAGTCCTTTTTTTTCCCTTTAACTGTGCATTTACACATGAATGGGCCATTGGCTCTAAATGGCAATAAGATCACAGTGAATTATATTCACTTTAGTGATACAGTGTCAAATTCAATCTCGTACAAAATTCCACATCCTTTCAAATGGAGGAAACTATTTTCATTTGGATCGTCAGCAGCTGAACTTTCCCTTTCATGTTTTCACTGGTGGCACAACTAGACTGGGCTGGGAACTTCATACACAAAGTCTGCCAGACATCTCTGAAAGCCAGGGTTATTCTGGGAATCACTTCAATGATAAAAAAGGAATCTTCTTTTCATTATTAAAAATTAAAGGAGAAAGGAAACTCATGTGCTTGATTGCAGAGGAAAATGAAGAAAGTTGTTGCACAGAGAATTTGTCAGCAGGAAAAATAAAGCAAATTGTTGCTGAGAGTATTTTTCATTGACATGTAGCAATTTTATAGCAGGTCTGGGATGGTTAAAAGCAATTGTCTCATTTTAATGCTGCCCCAGCTCTGATCGACTAAGCATTTCGAAGCATCAGATATAAACTGACACCATGTTCATTCTGGATGTGGTGTTCACTGGGAGATTCTACCTGTCCTGGAGGTTTCAACATTTCTGAGGTCACTGGAAGGACCAATATACTGGATTCAACACCTCTGTGACCTAATGGAAACTAATGGGCTGCCCTTGGACTTAAACTAAAATTTGTTTATGGACTTTCCTGTAACAGCAGCTTGGTTATGAGATGGATAAAGTGTGGCAGGAACAGAGAAATAAATGTAGGCCCAGATTATGGTTATTTTGCCACTGGAGTAGCAGCTGGATGACGCTGTCAGATGGCTGCAACCTGTGCAAGGGCCTCACCATCCTCACAGGGCAGAATTCCTTCCCAATAGTCCATCTAATCTGCCCTCTGGTAGTTTTAAGCCATTCCCCCTCATTCTGTCACTCCAGGCCCTTGTAATCATAGGAGCTGTGATGGAGAAAGGAGTTACTGGGAAACTCCAGCTGGAGGAAGTGGGCAAAGACTTGGAGATGGGAGAAGTGGTATGGAAACAGGGAGAATAAGGAGAGAGAGCCCTGTGGCAATCAGAGCTGTAATATACTAAAATAAATGGCTCTTTTCCTGAAGGTGCTCCAGTGCAGTCCAGGGAAAGTGGGATTTGTCCCCACTGCACAGTCCCAGATTTAGCTGGGACTGACCTGTAGGTCATGAGCAGGTGTTATTCCCAGGAATAGGGAAAAGGATGATTAGGCAGGATGGGATAAGGATTTATGTGCCCCATGAAGCCTCAGTTAAGCAGAGAGGCTCCTACAAGCCTCTCACAGGGCTGTGATCCACCATGGGTGGAAGATGGAAACATCCCTCATCCCGAGGGAACTGGGCTGAATGTCCTTTATCAGAATTTTGGGAGTGAAAATGAATGTGCACACCCTGATGGGCACCTATCTAATTTTTTCTCTGGCACTGTGACTCTACTATGAACCCTAGAAAAAATCAGAGGAGAAGCAAACTCCACCTGCATGTGTTTGAATGTGTGTGCACCCAATTCTGTTGCTTTAATGCCCATTTCTCCCCATTGGATTTGGGAGTGTGTCACTCCTGTGACTCCTTACAGAAGAAAGCAAAGCTTTTCTGTGAGCTCGGATTGTTTGGGAGTAATTTGTGCTGTGAAACAAGCTCCAAGCTGCACAACCCTCGATCCCATTGATTTTAGATGCTGCCCACACTTTGCAGCTCCAGGTCTTGCAGCTCTGTTGTGGAGTTTGTTTCATTACCAGACCAATTTTTGTGAATTGATTTAACATTAGACAGTGAAACAGCAGCACTCCTTTATCTGGATTGCTGATATTCCAAGAGATAGGCTGCAGTGCTCCTTAAAATTGTCCTAAACCCAAATACTTACAGATTTAGTGCCTTAATTCTCGAATCTTTTAAATTTATTACATTTATATGTTTTCAGAAGTAACCTCCAGCACACTAGATGTGAGGAGGAAAATGTGAAGGAGAAAATAAGCTCTCACTTTTACATTTTAATGGAATTATTGATTTTAGCTGTGTTGATATATATGCATTTATCTACTCCAACAAAGTATTCATAAAGACTTCTTAATTTTAAGCCTCTTCATTTATCAGGGAGGAACTTTACTAGTAAAATTAGGCTGTGACACCACCTCAAGAAGCAATACATCAAAGACAAATTTTTTCTCGTGCCTGCAACTTCATTATCTGTCAAAATCCATTAGAAGTTTGTTTTCTCCTTATGGTTAAGGAATAAGCAGTAAGGACTGAGAGATTTTATATTTTTACACACTTGAGAACATCTATTCATCATTATCTTCACCACATTTTGGACAAGACGTGTAATAATGTCTCTTATAATTTGTCTTGGCAAATTGTTGGAAGCATTAATGACATTTCAGTAATAGGAAAAAATATTGGTAATTAACTATGCTATTATAAGACCATTAAATTTCCTACATATTAATAAATATTTACAAAAAATAGCCATAAAAGGTATTTTTGGGCTCAGACCTTCAGCATAATGTACACTAAATACACCAGGAATGTTTGTGTTGCCTTAGATGACTCAGTAAATGGTATGGGATCTGATGACCCTCATGCTTGGGATTACAGGAAAACAGAGATAGGAAATATGAGCAAATAATAAGTCAAAGCATTTTGGGCACTTCTGAAAGGTGGTGGTGTAGCTAAATTCTACATTTCTGTGAGTCACCAAGATGATTTCTCCCCAAACTTGCCATTTTTCTATGGTTTTGTGAACTTCCAATAGACTCGATGTTCTTTATAACCATAATTACCTTAATTTCTGCCTGAAATTTTGAATCTTCTCTACAAGAGGATAATGCCACAGCACAGCCAAAGCTCTCTGCAGCACTGAGTGATCCTGATAAGTTCCGCTTTAGCCTCTGGCTGCTGGTTATTGTGTCTTTTGTGCTCATTTATTGTGGTATAATCACTGTGGTAGTGTCATTGCAGTTTTAGGAAAGGATTTATTCCTGAATTTAGGAAAAAACAGAGAAAAAAAGAGGTTTATAAAATGTATTTTCAGGACCAGGAAGGTTATAGTAGCCAGTCACGAATTTAGGAGAAACTTTGTTATATTGTGTGTAGTTGGTGTTGTTCAGCATCGTTAGGGGAAAGCTAATTTAGGATAATATGTATTTATGATGATTTAATGTTTCTAGAACATTAAATGATGAAATCTTTTGGTGTCATTGAGTTTTCTCCCAGAATTGGTCTCTGCAGCTCTGAAAGAATAATAGGAAAAGCCATGGATTAGGGACAGAGCTGTCAGAACAGAGGGAGGTGAAGGTGGGTAGGAAAAACCCCAGAGAAACTTTCATGTGTGGACATCAGCAAGAGAAATATATGAATTATATGAAATATATTAAAAGCCACATTTGTGGTGTCATTCTACTGAGCACAGTAGTGTCAAAAGAACTTCAGGACTCAACTAAGGAATGATCTGGATAACAGGAAGAAATGGATTTAGAAGGAAAGCCTCAGGTAAATATAGAAGATGCATTTGGTATAAATTGTGAGCTATCAATGCCAACTTTATAATTGCTTCAAAATTTGCATTATTACGTTATAACCATATGTTTCTTCATGGAAACTGACGGTCAATAGATTCATTGTGGTGCCTTATTCCAAAAAATGAAGCAAAGAGTTCTGCTTATTTTTTATTATTCTTATTCATTAACATTTATTGCAGAAGATTTGATTAGCTGTCTTTCTGTTTTTCAGTGAATCTTGATTTAGGCTCTTTTGAAACCACATTTCTCGATTTCCACTGAGCACTTTCAGCCCTGTCCTTGTGCTTCCATGTCTTGTAGTTCCCCAAGTGAGTTGTCTTCAAATCTCAATGAATTTTTCATTTACCTGCAAGTTTCTTGAAGTCTTGCAGGCAAGACAGAAGTTTTTGCCTGCTTTGAGACAGCACAAGCAGAGATTGAAATATCCTGTGATGAAAAACTCAGTTTAAGAGTCATTTGATCAAGGACAAGGGAAATATTCCCTAAGGACACCATCTTGGTGTTCCTGATTATTTGTATTTTTGAAGGACAGCAGACATGTTACATGGAGTTATTTTATTTCTTAAATTCTGACTATTAATCGATTTTCTAGGTGTGACCCTTTTCTCAGAAGATTGGTTAAGAGTGAATGACACTCATGGAAAGTGAAGCTCTTCTATTCTACTCAACCTGACAGCTCTGTCCCTAATCCATGGCTTTTCCTATTATTCTTTCAGAGCTGCAGAGACCAATTCTGGGAGAAAACTCAATGACACCAAAAGATTTCATCATTTAGTGTTCCAGCAACATTAAATTATCATAAATACGTATTATCCTAAATTAGCCTTCCCCTAATGATTCTGAACAGCACCAGATACACACAATATGACAATGTTTCTCCTAAATTCATGACTGGCTGCTATAACCTTCGTGGTCCTCAAGATATTTTATAAACTTCTTTTTCCCTTTTATTTTTTTTCCTATATTCAGAAATAGAAGCCTTTCGTAAAATTGCGGTGAGGTGTGGGAAATCCAGAAATGGTCTTATGAAGTTGACCACTCCAGAGTGCAATATTTATAGTGGAAAATATTCAATGTCTGCCAAGTTTAGTAGATTTAGTGCTCAAAAATACTGGCTGCTATTATTGGTTGTACCAATGGTGGATGGACTTATTTATGCCTCATCCCTGGAAGTGTCCAAGGCCACACTGGATGGGGCTTGGAGCAACCTGGGATAGTGGAAGGTGTCCCTGCCCATGGCACAGAGTGGAATTTCATCTTTAAGGTCCCTTCCAAACCATTCTGGGATTCCATGTACAGGTGGAGAAGGTATCAGATATAACAGGAACTTTTGCAATGCTTCTTGTTCAAATTAGGCTGTTAATGGGTTATTTATTAATACAATTATTTCAATGTGTGTTTAATCAAAGTATAGAAAGTCTGTCAAGTGAAATCATCTCAGTTTGGGCACTTTTGGGGGTAATTTATTTTTGATTCACATGATGATGTAGCTCTCCAGTGGCTTTTTGCCACAGCTGTGGCCTTTTACTCACATAGGGTGGGTTTGGATTGAACTGTGTGTCTGTGTGGCTGTGACTTTTAATGCCTAAATTCTGTAACCATTCTGTACAGATGAATTAAAGCATTAAACTCTTCAAGAAAAAGGAAAAAAAGTAGCAATTATGCAAGAAATATTGACAAATTATGCACGAGAATAAATATATGAAATGAAACCACTGGAGATGTGATGGGAGCCATTTAATGCTGTGTGTTCATTGTCTGAACAGGACGATGTTTGGGATCCATATCCACAACAAACAGTGCAATCTGCCATATTTGAAATTAATGGATTTGCATTCCTTAATAATTTTCATTTGAATAGTCCATCTCATTTTCTGTTTTGGGAAGTACATGGTATGGTATGTAAACATCATAACATTTAATCAGATGGTATCAGATTAGTTGTAGTAAACAAATCTTGGCAATAATTGGGATATTATGGATTTTTGATTATTTCTATTATTTAAATTTAGTTCAGTGTTGTTGAGCTCATTACTGAGGAGAAAATGGTGATTTATTCTACAAGAGGTTAGCCTGGCTTAGTATTTGGTGAGGAAATCAGAAGAAACTGGATGTGTTACTTGTAGGAACAAAGTGATGGACTAAAGTTCACCTGGAAGTGGTGCCAACTCCCAGAGTACATCATGTATTGATTCAAACTGACATGCACACACCTTGCACTGCTCTTCTTCAGAGACTCGGGAAATAAGGCTGGAAGAACTCTTTTATCTCTCCCAAATTTGTAAACGAGATGTAAGTCTTCACGTCCTCAACTCTTCTTGCAGTTGAAGAATTTCTCACAGCTCTGTCCAACATTTGCCTGTCTGGGAGACAGCTGAAAAGTCAAACAGCCTCTCCTAAATTCGTTATTTTATTTTTATACATTGTAAAATACATTTTATTACACTGATAATGGCCTGGCTTTTTTAGAAGCACAGAGAAATGTGGAAGCAGCATTCCATGAGCAGGTTCAGTTGATGGCTGAGGAGGGTGCTGTTGAAAGAAGAAAGGGGTGGGGTTACTCCTCTGGTTTTCCCAACAAATGCAAGTTCCTCTCTGTGCTGATTAAGGCTGGGAGTATTCATTGGGCCACTCTGCACTTGTCTCTACCCCATGGGTGCTCTGCCTCGGAGCTGTGTTTGTTCCTGGGATAAATGTAGGTGGTCACCCGAGTCCAGGTATGGTGAAGAAAGAATTAATACAAGTAAAACAATCCTTTCTTAATTTTGTTTTTGATTGCACATTCACATGCAATATTCATAATTTCTAAGTACCTACAAGGGAATTTAAAGTTTATTCCAAGTGCAGTGAAGTGCATGGAGGGGAGAGGCCTTACAAGAGAGTTAGAGAGAGGCTTTGGACAAGGGATGGAGGGACAGGACACAGGGAATAGCTTCTCACTGCCAGAGGGCAGGGTTAAATGGGATGTTGGGAAGGAATTCCTGGCTGTGAGGGTGGGGAGGCCCTGGCACAGGTTGCCCAGAGAAGTTGTGGCTGCCCTATCCCTGGAAGTGTCCAAGGCTAAGTTGGATGGGGCTTGGAGCAACCTGGTATAGTGCAAGGTGTCCCTGCCCATGGCAGGGGGTGGAATTTGATCTTTAAGGTCCCTTCCAACCCCAGCCATTCTGAGATTCTAAGAAGGGAGAAAACCTCTCAATGGCTCTGTTACATATTCTAGTGTTATTAGTGTGACATTCAACTGAGCAAAAGAGAGTGGCTTTAAAAGGAATATTTCATTTGACTTTGTCTGATGAGGAAAAGGAAACGAGGCTAAAATAAACAGGACTAGAGCAGAAATAGAAAGATCTGATTTATATTGTGGCACAGAAAAACAGAAATTCTGAGATACCGAAAAAGATTTTGCAGCTCAAGGTACCAGGAGAGAACTGTTCTTGCTCCAGTTTGGCTGTTTTGTGTGAGTTTTAGCTGAAGTTGTGTGTGGGATATTTGAAAAATGAGCAAAGTTTGTGCCTCTGTAATGCAAAAGAGAAGGAGGCTGTTCATCATTATCCTCACAAGAAGTTTATTTTAATGGTAGGTCGATTTTTCTGCATGTTATATCAAGTCTCCTTTTTTTTTTTTTTTCCCAAGAATTACCAATGGGAAAATGTTCTATTAAATGAGACACTGAAATATTTAACCCATTTTCAAAGAAGAACAAATACAAATTTGAAGAAAACTCATTAAGTATCACACCTCAGATTTAAAGTTGTCACTTTAGGGTGACCAGTGATTTTGGGAAATTGAAGCATGGAAATTGAAGCACAATATGATGGCATGTAACTTATGAATACTGATTGATTTGCTATAGTATGCACAGGGATGTTTTTTGCCTGGGAAGTTAGAAGTCTGGAGCAGGAATTTTGAGCAGTCATTTAAATATTTTATGCAAATGGGCTGCTGAGAGCTAAAGGAGCCTATTTTCTCATAGGAGCTTGTGCATTCCTGGACACAGGGGACATGGTGCTGCCCAAATCCTACATCTGCATTTCTCCCCATGTGATGTCTTTTCATCAGAAGATGGCAGCAAAATCTTATTAACTGTATCACTGGCTCTCCTCAAACATTCCATCTTTATGTGTCAGGGGATGCTGTGAGGGGTCTGCTGGAGCCAGGTCTGACCCCATGTCCATCTTCAGCCACCCCAGACAAAGCTGATGAGATCCATGAAGTGCAGAGGGCTGGATCCTCTCCGGTCTTTCATTTTACAGGACAGTTGCTTTCACAGCAGCTCTCTTCACACCAACTAGCAAAGGCAGATTCCATAAGTATCATCAGCCTGGAATCAGGTTCTTCCCAGTGCTGCCAAGAATGGGATGAGAGGCAACAGGCAGACACTGATGCACAGAAAGTTCCACCTGGACATAAGGAAGAACTTCTTTACTGTTCAGTGATTGCCACTGATTGCTCAGAGGATGTGAATTCTCCCTCACTGAAGATAACCCAGAACCATCTGGACACAATCCTGTGCCATGTGCTCTGGGATGAGCCTGTTGGCGCAGGGAGGTGGCACCAGATGAGCCACTGTGGGCCCTTCCAACCTGAACCATTCTGGGATTCTGGGACCACATGGAAGCTCTGCTGCACCACAGGACTGATGAGCTCCTCTCTTTCTCCTGGTGGAAGAGGTGCAGCTGGGAGGGCTCCACTCTGGAGCCTCTGGACACTGCCATCCACTTGGTCAGGGCTGTTCCTTGTGGCATCATGGAGTTGATGTCCTTGGACAAGTGGATGAAGGCCTCACTCAGGTTTCTGTTTTTTAGGTGGACCAGCCATGTTTTGGGTAGTCTGTCTTTGGTGGGATCATTCAGAGTGGACCATTCCTTGTCCATCCACGCCCTCTCAGTGTGGATTTGTAGGTGGCCACCTCTTCATCCCTTTGCACAATGAGCCCAGGGGAGCACTGGACTCCTTCCAAAGGTGTCTGGAGCCAAACCTCGGGTCTCCACATGCTCCATTTCCTCTGGTTCCGAGCCATCAGGCTTTGTTCTGGTCAAACACAGCGCTGGGTTTGCATTTTTGTGCCTGTTCCCTCAGTGCCCAGTTTTTGGCTGCTCTAAGGGCTCTGCTATGGGAGATGGGTTCAGTTGGAGTGAGCACCAAGCATTTGCTGGTTGCTTTAGTCTCTTTAATCTTTCCTTGGCTCTGAGTTGCTTTTTGGGAGCTGAGTGCTTGTGTTAGAGCCGAGGCTTTCCCAGAGGGCTCTGGCTGTGTACTGATGTCTGTCTTTCTATAGAAAGAACATGTCCAGAGGCACCTTTCATTTCTCTTCCTACAGGAAGTGCCAAGTGCACAGTTCTTCTGTCTGCTGGTGCCACACTGAAGTGACATATGTTTTTATATACTGTAATAGGAAGTAATATTTGTGTACACTAATGCCTAAGAGCATCTTAAAAATAACCACATGTAATTCATACAGGAGTCATTATTTGATCCCAAAATTGCCTTTTTTTTTTTTTTTTTTTTTTTTTTTAACAAAATTGCCCTAAGATTAACTTCAAAAATAGGCATTGAATTTCTCTATAGCATTCTGGGTATTTTCTCTCTAAAGAAGTGTCTGTAATTTATGATCTGTAATTAGAATCCAATTTAATAATTATATGTCCTGCAAGGAAATGTTTCTTGAGCAGGGCTTTGTTCTTGTGCAGCTGCTGGAAGCACAAAGCTGTGGATTATAAGAAATATTTCAGATGAAAATGGACTGTTGAGGGCAAAGTACCTTCAGAAGTGATCAGAATTGATGAATGATGAATATATTTGATCAAATCAACTTTGCTGCATCACATTTAGTGTCAGGATGTACATCTTGTAAGCATGCATGGCACAAATCACTCTGGCTGCAAAGAAGATTAATTTTCTGGCTGCTAATGGTATATTTCTATATGAAATTTCACAGATCAAAGGCAGGATTTGTATGGTTTGTCTTTCCTCTAGGAAATGCCACCACAAAAAAGGCTAAACTAAAAATTCCACAGCAGTTTTTCTAGGGTTTCCTCCCCATGCTCAAAAGCATACATGAAAACCTTTATCAACCATATTATTAACTTAAGGCTAATTCAGAATAATTTCAGCCTTAAACATGAGTAATTTCAGACTGACCTGATGACAGGTTAAAATTCTTTCCTAAAATATGGAGTTAAGCTAGAGGATTGTATTCTCCTTTCATTAATTTCTTCTTCCAGGCAATATTTTACCTTGAAAATGACTTAATTAGTTGAAATTCATAGCAAAGGTTTTTTTGAAATCTGCCTGCACTAGGAGATGGGTATAATACAGATACACATTTTTAGCTTGTGGTGTATGAATTGATCATAGAAAAAGACTTATTTCTTGGTAAGATCTTCAGAGAATGCTGTGAAGTTTTAAATTTATGGAAATGGAAAATTTCCATAGTTTTTGCAGACAATTGCAGAGCTGATTCTGTGTTTTATTCCCCTGCTGTGTTATAGTGCTGATAAAAGTGTTGAAAAGATGACACTGGGCTCAGGTGACTGGTAAAAGGCAAATAATTTACGTTAGGAAACTTGGCTGTTTTAATTTTTAACTGAACCATTAAGGTTGGAAAAGACCTCCAGGATCATCAAGTCCAAGCTATGATCAATCCCCAGCTTGTCCCCCAGCCCAGAGCACCGAGTGCCATGTCCATTTGTTCCTTTGAAACCTCCAGGAATGGGGACTTGGTCACATCCCTGAGCAGCCCCTTCCAATGTTTAACAACCCTTCACAGAAATTCATCCTGATGTCCAAACTCTCCTAGTGCAGCCTGCGGCAGTTTCCTCTTGTCCTTTCAAATGGTAATTGATTTCCTCCACAAAACTTCTCAGTGTTGTTCATCATTCCAATTGAGACTTCTCAGGACAATGAGGCTCTGTGTAGGTGTGATGTTTGCAGCTGCAGAGCACAGCTGGACACATTTATGAGGAAGATATGAAGCTGTTGGAGAGTGTCCAAAGGAGGGACATGGTGACAGGGAAGGGCCTTGAGGGGAAGGGTGTGAGAAGCAGCTGAGGGCACTTGGTGGAGAATGCGAGACCAAGGGGAGACCTCATTGCAGTGACAAGTTCCTCAGAAGCGGCAGAGGAGGGGCAGGCACTGATCTCTGCTCTATGGGGACCAGGGCCAGGAGACCAGGGAATGGCCTGGATTTGTGTCAGGGCAGGGTTAGGTTGGATCTCAGGAAACAGTTCTTCTTTGCCCCGAGGGTGGTTGGGTGCTGAACGGGCTCTCCAAGGCAGTGGGCACAGCACCAAGGCCGCCAGAGCTCCAGGAGAGTTGGGATGATCCTCTCAGGGACAGGATGGGGTTCTTGGGGATGGGCTTGTGCAGGGCCAGGAGTTGGGCTGGATGATCCTGGTGAGTCCCTTCCAACTCAGCATATTCTGGGATTTCCAAGCGTGCCTTGGTAAGAGCAGTTTAACAGTGGTTTTCCAAGTACACAGAGAGAAGTGCACTGGAACTCTCTTGAAGGACTAGTGCTTAAATATGATTTGAAATATTAATGCAGCCTCATTTTCTGGCGAGGAGACTTCCTTGAGCAAAGCCATATGTTGTAGTCACTGGGGAGACACGGAGGCTTAGTCTGGGTTTGGATGAGTGTGACAACGTTGAGGAAGTCGACCTCCAGCACTGAGACAAGTTCAGGGTCTCAGCAGTTTTCTTCTCTGTCCTTTCCCCATCAGATATTCCAACAGGAGGTGTGTAGCCAGGGCAGTCAGGTTTGGTTCTTTTCATTGTATCATGTGCTGAGGAGTCAAACCCCAGAGATTTTTTCCAAGGTGCTGCCATACCTTTTCCTGCACTTCAAAAGATTAAATTGAACTCACTTTAAATAAAAAGCAACAGCCCAAGCTAACAAATCAAAGGGGATGTTGCCGTGTGTTTCAGCATTAAAGATTGATATGTTCACTCTGAATCTCCCTGGCATGGGAATGTGTTATTTGGCCTCTCCTTGGACCTTTGTGGGCTCACGGCATGTTGCCAGTCTGAGTCTTCCTGCAGTGATTCCTTCAATTACAGAGGTAGACCCACTACCTTCAGCATTTTTTTGGCTTTTCCTGGTGTTTTTCATGATGAAGGACTGAGTGAGTTGTGTTAATGTCCAGGAACATCACCTATAGCACTTGAGATCTTGGCAAAAAAGAAGTGGCTGGTGTCTGATGTGACTTTATTGAGGTGTCAGGGGTGTCTCCCAAAGGTCTGGCATCCTGGAATTTGGGGTTACTGATGGAATGGCTCCAACTTCAGCCAGCTCTTCCCTGTCCAAATAATGTGACTGTTTAAAGAGGTTTGTAGTCAGTCATTTCCAGTCAGGTTTTGAAGGAGGCTTGGTTTAGTAGAGCCACCTTTGGAAAATTATAGCCAATTATCAACCCCAAAATGGAGTTGCAGGTGTGTTGTGAGGGCAGGAATGTTTGTCACATCAGGCACCTGCAGCACCAGCGCTCTGGGACATTTTTCCACATCACAGGAGGATCCTCAGGATCCCAGTGTTTGGAAGAGGGATCTCCTCCTCCCTGCTGACACCCATATTGCAGAGTGCCTGTCTAATTCTACATTCCAAGTGTCTCTAACATGGCATTTCCATGTAAAAAATTGCTGTCTTTGCCCTGGGAACATTACAAAGTGTCCCGAAACCATGCTCAGGAGTCAGGTATTATTTTATAGCTCTCCCTGAACAAAGAGAGGGATGAGTTGCTTGTCCCAGACGGATGATGAATATGAAGTGGTACAACAGAGTGATTTGGTCCTGTGTGGAGATTGATGGATTTGGGCAATGCTACTTTATTTTTTTCCTCCCTCTACAACCAAATTCTATTCAAACCCCTCCCTTTTGGAATTCACAAAAATTAATTGAGCTACTTTATATGCCTTGGACTTATTTCTGTATTTTAGTCTACCCTTTCTAAAAAATCTAAAAACCTTTGGAAGCCACAACATCTGGGAAACTACCAGGTAACATTCCAGTGTTATTTCTGTTGAATTATTTCATATTATTATAATTCAGCAAGAATTAGTATAATTTTTAATAGTGACATATGTCAATTACTACTGAGAATGTGTCTGAGATACTTCTGACTTGTTTATATATTGCTGTGAGTGTTATAAAAACGATATGAAATTTTTCTAGAATTGAATATTTGTTTATTTCCACTGGGTAATTTCCTGCAGCCCAAGTGAACTGTTAAATTAATCACATAATATTTAAAGGGCAGCATTTGCATTGGTCTGACCAATGAATCATAACCAACAATTTACTTTTTATAGCTGAAAGGAGAAGAGAACATACAGTATTAGTAAATGATCCATAAACATCTCCTACAAATGAGAGCTGTACATTTCAAATTTTCATTTAGGAGAATGAAAAACAAATCCCATCTTGGTGAAAGCCCCGGAAAAGTCATGACCCTTGTTCGCACTGGTGAGTAATTCCAGCTTTTTAGGGATGAAGTGCCTGGCGTGGTGTGTCCTGAACTCAAAGGCTTGTTATGGATTTTTCATGGCATTTGGTTTGGTTTTTAATTGATTTAGCACCTGTGTCTTTAAGGGTAATCTGGAGCTATTTTAGCATTAAAAAGAATATATCTGTGGAAATCTTTGGAGACTTGTGAGTGAACAATAACCACATAAATTATAGCTGAAGGAATCTTACACATTCTAATGGGCTCAACCATGAACTCCTTAAATTATGATATAAATTCTGAGACTGCTATTAATTATTCCCTTTATTTTTGTGAGCTGATGATGCAGCAGCATGAAGGATATGCTGTGGGTGATGGCTCTCCCAATGACTCACTTCTGGCCTCAAGCAAAGCATTTAATGTGTCCGTGGCTCACCTAAAAATGGGAGAGAGTTGCTTTTCCCCGAGGTAGAGCTGGTGCCAGACCTCCTGAATTAATGTCTGAGGGAGGCTTCGAGTTCCTAGAATAAAAAATGCCTTCAACAATTCAGCATTTGCCAGGGAAAATCAGAATTCCTAGCAGCTGATGCAAAAGGAGTTTGAGATGCTGCAGTCACCTTCTGTTCAATGGAGAGAAATTCCAAATTTCTTAAAATATTGATGGAGTAATTGGTTATATTTTTTTGAGTTAATGCTGGAATCAAAGGAGGATGACAGGCTGAATTTATTATATTAGAGACACATTTATATCTCTGAAACTCACTCCAGTATCACCTTTGGGAGGCTGTGACAAATGATGACTTCTTAGCTGCAAAACTTTGCATGTTGTACATTTCTGGTCACAAAAGTTCTGCTTTTGGCTGATTTTCCTCTTGGTGAGCACAACTGGCCAAACTGCCTCTCTAAATGACTTCTCATCCCCTCTGGATGTGACAGTGACACCAGCGAAGATTCCCAAGGGTGTCAAGAGGAGTTCTGATGTAGGGAGAAGCAGGGAAATCACACTGGCATGGAAGGAGTGCTGGTGGGAGTGGGAGGGATGATGACAAGTGCCAAGGAGAGGCTTTGCTGTGCAGAGCCATTAATCCTCCTGCTCCTGCTTGATTGCCTTTGGCACAAAATAACACTGGGTAGACTTGAGATAAATCAAGCAGTTGGCTGTCTCCTGGCTGAGTGCTTCCATAGGGATGTGGCCTCAGGGAAGCTCTTGCCTCTGCTCTCTCCTAAGGTGTCCAAGCAGTGGCTTCCCAAATCAGTGATGTGCAGTTTGCACCAGTGCTCCAACAAGATCCAGAACCTGGATTTCTAGTTCCTGCTTTTTTTTGTTTGTTTGTTTTGTTTGTTTCTGATTTATTTTGGGGGGTTTGTTTGTTTTGTTCTGTGCACCTCCTGGGGATTCTGATTTATTATTGTGGTACAACCAGTTTCTCATGAGCAAGTGAGCTTGTAAGTTTTATTACCTCAACTAGACACTGATAGCATCAGAAAGCAGCTTCCCTCTCAACTTACCTCCCTAAAAACACAAGGACAAGATTTTCTGTGATCGACTTCCAGGAGGAGTTAAAGAACTGACCTGTTAAAAGCAGAATACAGAGAGTAATAAAACCCTAGCTTTGTAAGTGAGGGGAAAACAGATCTATGGAATTATGGAATAGTCTGGGACAGAAGAGGCCTTAAAGTCTATCTCAGTCCAACCCCCAGGGACACCTTGCACTATACCAGGTTGTTCTAAGCCCCATTCAACTTGGCCTTGGACACTTCCAGGGATGGAAGTGCTTCTCTGGGCAACCTGTGCCAGGGCCTCAGCACCCTCACAGCTAGGAATTCCTTCCCAATATCCCATTTAACCCTGCCCTCTGGCAGTGGGAAGCCATTCCCTTATCCTGTCACTCCAGGCCCTTGAAAAGGTGTTTTCCCATTAACAGAGCCATGTGGAGCTGGAAACAAAGAATATTGCATCTTTCTGCAGAAAACAAGGAAAGACCAAGAGATGGAGCCTAAAAGACGCTTTGAGAAGTGCTTGATTTCATTTGCAGTTTATCTGAGTTTGCTTTTCCCAGGTTCAGGACAAATCAGCAAAGCTCTCCCAGGCAGGAACTGACTGACTTATAAAGCTGAAACTCCTCATTGGAAATTCCTGCAATGTTGTAACCCAGCACATAAACTCTCCTTGTCTGTTCCCATAAAATATAAAAAACTCCAGATTATATTAAATCCCTGCCTTGGGATTTAATTTTTAAGGGCAGCCACCTTGTTCCAAACAGGGTCGTCCATACCAATGCAGTGTTTGAGGAGCAAAGGCTGTACTATTAGTAAAACTAGGATTAAAGTAAGTACATATAAGTGTGTATAGAAGACAGGACTGTGTTTTTTTCCAGCACAGACTTCTATTTTTTAGATTGTTTTGCTGTTTATTATCTTTTTTTTTTTTTTTTACCAATGCTTTGGTGTGACTGGCAGTGGTCCTTCAAAGTTTCTGAAATCCTTTTGGCCACATGGGTTTTTTAATTATGCTGAAAATCCTTAAAACTGCATCAGCAAAAAAGTGGTCTTTAGTGTTTGCCTCTTGTGTAGCTGGGGAAAAGCCAAATTCTGTCACTTCTGGAAGTAATGCTTTTGGCAGAGCTTAAGACTGAATACTAAAATATTGAATAATTGACATTCTGAGGTGCAGGTGGAGATTTTTCATCGATATGAGGTGGCTGCTCATTCCAGTGCTTGTGGAATGTGAGACTAGGGAAGGGAGATTCATGTTTGGGGCTCTGTTGGAGAAGCTGGTGCAAATAAAAGGTAGGATGCATAACTAGAAAGCAGCGATTTTATTTAACAAAAGAGAAAGGGACACCAAAATATATAAAAGCTGGTTGAAATTGAAAATTATAGCATTATTTAAGTATTTTAAAAGCCATATAATTTGGGTTAGTGGATAAAAACATCGTGGGAAGCAATGCAAGAGGACAGTGAGAGCTGAAAGATGAGTAGAAGAGTAACAAGTGACTGAAGGAGGGATTGAAAGGAATAATGGAGGGTGAACATTTGTAATAGAAATGCTTTTAAATGGAAGGAAAAACATGAAATATTGAGGCCAGCAGAAACAGTGATAGAAAGTGTCTGGTTTCTTCAGGATGTTTGCAGGACATCCCGGCCAGAACAATTGCCACTGATTCCTGCAGTGCCTCTGGTGGTGCTTAGGATGAAGATGTTGAAAGATGCTTTTAGTCCCTGGTTTTGGTTTAAATTTTGAATTAATTAAATTAACTTTGGATAAAATATATCTTAGCCTACAAAGCAAACATTGTCCATATAAAAGTCTGAAAGCCATTTCAGTGAAAATGTTGTTAAATATTTTTGGGCCAGGCCCCATTTCTTTACAAAGGACGAATTTGGATTTTAAATGCACTTCTTTTACTTCTTTTTCATAGGAAAAGTCATGTGTTTTGCAGATGATTTCCTGGTATTTGGATTCTTTTGGTTTAAAAATGTATTTAATATTTCAGATGTTGATCAAACATAACCTTCTCCTGAGCAGAAAAGCAGAATATGACAGTGAATTTTCAAGTCTTTTTTGTCTAATACGAGAATCCATGTAGCTATTTAACTGGAAGTCAATTATATTAGCTGAATTATTGATAAAGTCAGCTTTTCATGGTCAACTTTAACCATATCTGAAAAAATTACCTGCAAAACTTTGCCTTTGAGTACTAACTTTGTCTTTCAGACAGAACGTGATTATTGAGCCCTTTTCAAGCTTCCATCACTGGCTTTGACACAAACTAACAGGGCTGGATTGATTTAGCCTGGACTGGGTGCCCAGTGCTAATCTACATTCAACTGAAACCCTGCTACATTAACAGGGTATTTATATTGGGACATAACTTCCCAAGGAAA
>WEIV01025162.1:669221-698710 GCA_013390005.1 Calyptomena viridis | reverse complement strand
AAATATATTAATTTTTGTACTTATTTTACATTCCCCTCTCTGGTGTCAAAGGTCTGAAGGATTGGAGGTCCAAACCTATCAGAAATTATTCCTTCCCTTGCAAACTACATTTTCCCTTTGGGCATCCCTACAAACTTGTCTCCTAGCATCCCTAAAAGCATTGCCAGTCTCACAGATTGAGGACTGTAGGATACCACGTATCCTGGAGTGGCTTGATGTGATTGAAAAGCAAATATCAGCCTAAATAGCGGCTTTGAGCAACACAGACATTTCCAAAAGGATAAAATAGGAGATCTTTTTATACAATCTCAGGCTTCTTGTTTCTTCAGCACAGTTTTATTTAAACAAATTTTTCAATGATTGAAAATCAGGTTGAGGGGATTCACTCTCCTGTGCACAGGAGAGGCAGTTGCATACAGCCCAGCTGGCTTGGGCTGACTTTTGGGCTCCAGATCCTGCCTCAGCTGGGGAGGAAATCCTTCACAATCCTTTCTGATTGACTAAAATGATAAGTCCTAACAGACTAGCTAAGGGAAAATAATGGCAGTGCAGTTCAAACTCAAAGACAAGAAAGCTCTGGGACAGTGTGGAGACTCATAGGAGAGCATAAAAAAAAATTATTTAGTGTAACCCACACTGCAGAAGTCTTAAAATTCTTCAGCAGGGAAATAAAAGGCAGATTTGATCAAAAGCCTGGAAGTTGAAAAGTGGCAAAACACAAATTGGAAATCACAGAATCCCTGAGGTTGGAAAAGACCTCCAAGATCATCAAGTCCAAGCTGTGCCCGATCCCCACCTTGTCACTCAGCCCAGAGCACTGAGTGCCATGTCCAGTCATTCCTTGGACACCTCCAGGGGTGGGGACTCCAAACCTCTTTGGAAAGTCCTTGAAGGGGAGAAATACCCAACCAAACCCACTTCCAAAACAACAAACTCTCTTGTATTGTGGGAGTGAGCAGATGGCATCACACCTCACATCCTGTCTTGCCTGCAGGGAAGCTCCTTCACCNGCTTTGACACAAACTAACAGGGCTGGATTGATTTAGCCTGGACTGGGTGCCCAGTGCTAATCTACATTCAACTGAAACCCTGCTACATTAACAGGGTATTTATATTGGGACACAACTTCCCAAGGAAAAGCTGGAAATGCTTCCAGCTTTTGTTGGCCTGATAAAAACGCACCATAAGGAGCAGAAAGTGGCTAGGTCTGAGCTGAGAGGAGTCAGTCACTGCTGTTTACTTTGGAAACTGCTGTGACAGGCTTCCTACAGTGTCCCCTCCCAGAAACTTGAAATTACTCATATTTTGCAATATGTTTCTTNCCTTCACAATCCTTTCTGATTGACTAAAATGATAAGTCCTAACAGACTAGCTAAGGGAAAATAATGGCAGTGCAGTTCAAACTCAAAGACAAGAAAGCTCTGGGACAGTGTGGAGACTCTTAGGAGAGCATAAAAAAAAATTATTTAGTGTAACCCACACTGCAGAAGTCTTAAAATTCTTCAGCAGGGAAATAAAAGGCAGATTTGATCAAAAGCCTGGAAGTTGAAAAGTGGCAAAACACAAATTGGAAATCACAGAATCCCTGAGGTTGGAAAAGACCTCCAAGATCATCAAGTCCAAGCTGTGCCCGATCCCCACCTTGTCACTCAGCCCAGAGCACTGAGTGCCATGTCCAGTCATTCCTTGGACACCTCCAGGGGTGGGGACTCCAAACCTCTTTGGAAAGTCCTTGAAGGGGAGAAATACCCAACCAAACCCACTTCCAAAACAACAAACCCTCTTGTATTGTGGGAGTGAGCAGATGGCATCACACCTCACATCCTGTCTTGCCTGCAGGGAAGCTCCTTCACCTGTGACCTCTTCATGGTGTCCTCACTTCTCCACCACCTGTCCCCTCCAAAGCTGCTATAGATGAGCAGTATGGCTCCTAATTTTCATATTTTTCTTAGGTGGCAAAGGGAGAAGCTGTGGAGAGAAGGCTGGGAAAGCTGAACATGGACTCGTGCACAGACACATTTATAGCAGAGCACTCACCTCCCAAATTCAATTTGTTAGTTCACCTTCCTAGTTTTCCTCTTTAACTCACAAACTGCAGCTCCTGTCAGTTATGCTTCTCTCCATGAAAGCTTTGAAACAGTTAAAGAGCCGCTTTTCCCCATTTGCTCAACTATCAAGGCATTTTGGAGGAGACAGAAAGGGATTCAATTTAGCAAACTCAGCTCCTGCGGCAGATGTCAGAGCACGGAGCTTGTTTGTCATCAGCATTTGGTGGGGAAAGTTTGCTCTCAAAATCACTGCAGAAAACAACCTTGCTTGTATAACAAGCCTACTTGGCTGCTGTATTTTCAAGCAGATGAATTCTTTCCCCAGATCAAATACTCCAAATATAATCCCTCAGCAGGTAAAGGAAAAACTCCGTCGTCTGCATCTTTTTCAAATACAGCTGAAAACAGCTTCAGGTTCTGTGTGGGCTTTTTTCCTTCATTTTAAGATCACTAACTGTGCTGTTCTGGCACTCCCAGGATCAATGGTAACAAGTATGTCTAGATAAGACATCAAAATTTCCTTTTGCTGGTAGTTATGACTTGGTAGAGCTGCAGTGCTCTCAGGATATTCACTGGTACATATTTATTTATGGGGCATTTATTTATTTATTTGCCTTTATGAAAAAAATGGCATTTGGTAAAAAAAAAAAGAGTTTTCAAAGGAGATTGCTAAAAAATAAGCAATTGTGCCTTTTACATTAACTGTGGGTTGTGTCCCACAATTTACACAGGGAGTTAAATTGTGACCTTTCATGAGGTTGGACTCGATGATCTCAGAGGTCTTTTCCACCTAAATGATTCTGTGATCAGTGTAAAGTAAAGGAGTAAAGGAGTGTTCAGGCTGCATATGTAGAGAGGGACTCTGGCTCTCCCATCTGTCATTTCTTGTGCTTTAATTACTTGTAATCTACAGTGATTCAGTGTCAGTTAAGAGAGAAAAGGTGCTTTATAAATAAGTCATTTTCCTGCTGAGAGTCCCAAAACATGGGTTTCACATCCTGTTAGTAACACAGGGTTGTGCTGTTCAAATGAATTTTAAGTTGCAATGATTTTTATATGTTGTGGTTATAAAGATAATGAACTGCAGTTGTTTCAGCTGTTATTGTTTGCAAAGGGTCACTTCAGTAATTTATTGGGGAATAATTTTGTTTTAAACTGAGGTAAAATACAACCCAAGGAGATTTCCTTTGTCTCATTAAAGTCCATTTTAAGGTGTTATCTCAACAGACTTTATTGGAAAAGGAGGAGTTGTTATTGTACCATGGAGGATGATGGTTGTGTTCTCTAAGCCATGACTCAGGTAAGAGCTGAACTCTGACTTTTTTAAACATCATGCATGGAAGGGAGTCAGGCAGGTAAAATAATTGAAGCTAAAGGTTAGAAACACCTCCAGTCCCAAGGTCTTTGGTCATGAAGATCCAAAGGAAAGCCAGCTCTAAAGGAATGACTTATTAGCACGGATGGAGGCAGCTCTATGAGTTTTCACTCTCAAAACATTAAATTTTTCTAGTACCAAAATTCAGAAAAACAAATCCTCTGGTGCGACTCATACAATTTAAGGGAACTGAATGCCTTGAGATAGATTAGGATTTATTGAACTGCTGGCTTGTCTTGCAGAGCAGAAGCTGGCAGGGCCAGATCCCACCTGAGCTCCAAGACGTCTGGAGGAAACCATCTGACTCCTGCTCCTAAGAGAAGTACCCCAAGTGGGAAAACATTTGCATCAAAGAAAATTAATTGCTGGCTGTGATTTTACTTACTGAATTCCCCTTGTGAGGTTGAACAGTTTTGCAGCTCAGAGCTCTGGGAATTGTGTGACAAACACTGGGAAAATTTTCTCTGCTTGGAAAACATCCACACGAACCCAACAAACACCAGGAGCTTCTCAAAATCCATCTCCATTGGCCTGTTTTACTTGAATGCAGTTGGAACGTAAGAACTAACTTCAAAATGTTCAAATAATCCTAAAAGCTTCTTACAATAGTCTGCTGCAGAGTCCCCAAAGTCTTGATATAACAAAATTTATATTGGGTGTCAAAGCCAGGAACTGATTTGTAGTTGCATTAAATCTAGTGCACTCCTGGAACAAAAATCCAAGGAGCAGACACTTTCTGCTACTGAGTGTTCAGACTGTAATTGCAAAGTTTTTCTTTTTCTGATCCTTTGGAAGTAAAAGGACTTTTTGAGATAATTTTCCAAATGTTTCAATTAATCTTGCCCTGGTGCAAGTTGATTTAAAACTTACCCTTGTTAATTAATACATATGTAAAATGCGTTGGGTGGCCACCATTTAACATTTCACCATTTCCAGTCCTGACACAGAAAAGAGGCAAAGTAATTAATAATTCACCTAATTTAGAGTCAGCTACACAATTCCCAACTAAAGGCCAATGTGCTTTTAAATGGAACAATTTGGAGTTTAGTCGGCATTTCTATTTTTCAAATTTGTCAGTGGGTGAGGTCTTAAAATTTGTGATGTGCTCATGGAGAATGTACATTTAATAAATGGAGAATTCCTATAACAGAGAAGTTGTGAATGTCCCATCCCTGGAAGTGTCCAAGGCCAGATTGGGCAGGGCTTGGAGAACCCTGGGGTAGCGGAAGGTGTTTTCCATTGGAATTGTCCCCTTTTGCACAGCCACTCCTCACTGTCTTGGTGATGTCAGGAAAGGCAGAGGAGCTTTGCTTTCTGAATATGTAATTCCCATTGCTTTGCGGATTTTTCTTAGAACCCCAGAATCATTTTGGTTGGAAAAGCCCTCTGAGATCATCCAGCCCAACCATTAACCCAGCACTGCCAAACCCACCACTAACCTGTGTCCCCAGGGGACATTCTTCCCAGTTGTAACATTTTGGAATTCCTAAAAAAGTAATTATTTCTGGCTTTCACATTTCTCCTCACAGTATAGGGTATGTTATACTTATACTCTCCTGCTGTAGATGAGGAGAAACAAGATGCTCATCTCCTGTAAAAGGGAACAGATAACCCTGTCTTGATGCCTGACCTCACTCTCAGTGTCTGTGCCATTTGCAACCAGGCAAGAAAAATCTGGTTAATTCTACTGATAATTTTTTCTGAACATTTTTAACCGAACAGACCAAATTAATTTATCTTTGAAATAACTGAAAACATGTTTCCACCAGGTCTCTGTCCCTGCTGGAATCACTTCCTTCTCCATCCTCACAGCAGGTAAATGTGATTCTCTCTGTTTCTGCATGGCTGTGGCTGAGGCCACAGTGTTACAAATGCCATTATCTGCTATTATTTGGGCCCTGAGAGTTGTATTAAATATTTCATCTTTCAAATTAAGCAAAAGAAATACTTTCCTTTTAAGTGGTATTAAAATATATACTTCGTTGGGCACATCCACTGCCTCTTCCCCTGCCAGTTCGTGATGCGGTTCATCCTCTTTTGCCATAAATTGATGAAAAGATTTCAGTTCATCCAAACTCATTTCTCTGGGTTTGTGACCATGCAGCAAATGCTGATTGCAAAATCTCCTCTGCTGATGCACTCACAAGTTGTTGAAATTGTGCAGCCAAAGCAATATTCAAACTCATTTGCATTTTGCAAATCAAACTGTCCTAAAGTAGTTCGCAGCTGTCCAAACATAAGTGGTCCTTCTCTAGTTGAGTGAATGCAAGGATTATCCCCATCTGCTTGCTGGCTTTCAAGGTTATCACCCAAAAACTCTGAAAAACAAACCCCTGAAAGTTGCTGAATGGCAGGAAATTACAGCCCGCACCACAAAACCAATTAAAAAGTGGTAAGTTCTCCATCTAGTTATGAGTAATGAAGGCAGTGAGAGTCTGTCTTCTATGTGAAGCGCTGGATCTCCATCCTTACCATTGCTTGTACTGTGCAAACCCAGTAATTTAGAGCAGAAATTCAGCTTGACTGACAGAATGGAGATTATCCCTAGACTATCATGTCCAGCATTGGCCATTGGCTTGGGACATTCTGCAAATTCACTTGATGTTTTTGGGTGGAGTTGGTACTTGGAACACATTATTTTGAGGCCTGCGGCACAAAGCTGGAGGTTCTTGTGAGGTTCTGGTCACACTGTAGCCCCACAAGTTTGGTTGCAGGAAGGACCTTCTCACTTTCTCCAACTCCCTGGCAGGAGGGTGGAGCCAGGGAAAGCTGGAGTCTTATTCCAGGGAACAAGTGGCAGGATGAGAAGTAATGTCCTCAAGCTGTATCAGAGTAGGTTCAGCTTGGACATTAGAAGGAATTTCTTCCTGGAAAGGGTTGTTAAACATTGGAAGGGGCTGCCCAGGAAGGTTTGGAGTCCTCATCCCTGGAGGTGTCCAGGGAAGGACTGGACGTGGCACTCAGTGCTCTGGGCTGGGGGAAAAGGTCAGGATTTGACACAGCTTGGAGTCCATGGGCTGAGAGGGCTTTTCCAACCTTAGTGGTTTTGTGACATGAGTCTCCCCAGAAGGTCAGACTTCCTTCATGGCAGATGTAATGCTCCCCCCATAAACACCATTAGGGCTGGTTTTGGGCTGCACAGTCTTTAAGGTGAAGTAAAATACAAACAAATCCAGCTTCTACTGATGTTTTTCCTTGATGGGAAGATCCGCGATCTTGGGAAATACAGACTGATGCATAACACACTGGTTTGCTTAGACTGAGACAAGTTTCTAACCTGGTGTAAGGTTGTAGAGATGCACATTGCTTTGATGCTTCTCAAATATAATTGGTGTTTTTTCTAAGGCAGCAGCCTCTGAACCACAGTAACCCCATAAAAGGTAATACCTGCCCTTCCCCCAGTAAAAATGATATTCATATTCCTGAAGCAGGAATTGATATATTGTGTTCAACATGATTGAAGCTGTAGAGCAGAGGACTATTTGAGTGCAGAAAAGTGAGACAGAAGGGGTCTTTTGTAGCAAAAGCAGGAAACCAATTCAAAGCAGGAACCCAGAAACACCTTGAGGAGAAAAAGAATTTGTTTAGGCTCTCATTTGCTGAAGCTGAGTGAGTTTGCAAAATAGAATTTTTGTTTTCTATAGTGATGGGTAGAAATGCTTGTTCATCACTATCCCTGGGAGTGTTCAAAAATGGGCAGATGTGGCACTTGGTGATCTGGTTTAGTGGACATGGTGATGTTGGTTGAAGGTTGATGATTTGGCCATTTCCAACCTTAATGATGCTGTGAAGGAAATATAACCATTTAAGGAAAAACGGACATATTTCACTCCAACAGGTTGCTCAAATAAATTGGATGATCACATTTCTAAACAGCTTTAGCAGGTAATATTCAACAGTTACTGAGGGGGTAAGTCATGGTCAAGTGCCACCCAAAGTGGTAACAAACAAGTGAGCATTTCCTAAATTCATCTCCAAATACATTTTCCTGAAAAAATAGGCTAGACCCCAAGGCCATTTGCACATTAGAAGGTTCCCTACCAGTGTTGCTAGATCACTATTAATTTATTTGACAGCTTTTAGGCCAAGTTTGGATATTAGAGCTGTCATTGTAAAATACTTCCATTTTCCCTTCAACACTGCTTTGAGATGCTTCTGCTTTGAAGCTGTGTCAAAGTAACTCTGAATCAGGAGAAACTTGAAAATTTTTTAGGTTGAAAGTCTGAACAGCCTCAATATGCTATATAAAATTGTTCTGAGGATCCAACCTCCTCCTATGGTACCCTGGAGCATTCAGTCACTTTCAATAAATCTCTTTTAATAATTTCTCACTTGTCCTTATTATTACTAACAGCCAGAGCATCTCAAGGCAATGTCAGAGTAAAGCCTTTGTCTAGATGCAGGAGTAAGGCTTATTTGAAAGTTAACATGAAGGAAAAGTATCCAAATGTGAACTTTCTGAGGGAAGTGACTTTTATTTTTCCATGAGTTTACAGATGCCTGGTGTTGAATCTGTCAAAAATGTCTCTGTTTCTTTGATTTTGAGAAGTTACAGTTTAAGTATATTGAGAATGGAGTTTTGGAGGCTTGTTTTTCTCATCTTTAAAGCTTTGCTTTTATTAGTTTTTTTCTCATTATCTCTGGAAAAGCTGCATTCAGCATCTGCTGGGAATATCTGCCATTAAATCATTTCTGGGGGATACGGATCTGTGCTACTTGACTCTCTCTCAACAAAAAAATAACCACGACTTTCTATTAAAAACAACCTGTGAGTTTGGGGAGGGGTTTTCATCTAGTTTAAGTACCATGAGTTAGTTGCAAACCCCTTTATTGGTCTCCACAATGTGGTTGGAGAACTCAAACTGGAGAATGTCCCTTGCCTTCAGCTAAATTCCAGCTGATTTCTGATGCATTTATTTGGATAGTGATGGAAAGCTGATTCCTAACTCTTACCCAAGTCATCATCTGAATAAATAAATGTAATTCCCTGTGTGAAGTAAGCTGGATCAAAGCAAAAACTTGGCCAACAAGTTTTCCAGCATCTCTTATGGGGTTGACTCTACTGTGTAGATCACAAAGCATGGTTTTTTGTCCCAGAAGAATCCTAATTCTTGTGAGTTCTGTGATCCAAATTATGTTCTCTACCCTAAAATTAATTTCCTCGTGAGCTGTTTGTTTAAAAATGTGACATCTGAAGAGAACCCCCCAAATCACTGTAGCCAAAGTGAAAAAAATTTAGTCTCAGGATTCCTCTGTTACTGAACTTACACTTCTTTCCCTGAAAACTGTTCCCAATCCCTGTTGAAGTCATATTATTCTGTAGCAGGGTATTTGATAAGGAAGGCCAAAATGAGGAAGAAATTGTTAATTTTTGTTGTTTCTGTGTATTTTTGTTGTAGGACTGCTAGGGAGAGTTTTCAAACAAGGTTTGGGGAGAGTGAGGGAAGCCAATTCTCTCTTTATGGTTGCTTTTTTCTCATAAACAAACTCAGCTTTGGTACCAGTCTATCACTGAGGAGATTTAATCTCAATAAAACTCTTGACAACTGCTGTGATAATTTCAGCCTCCTGGTTTATGAGATTATAAAAGGCACTTTGTCCTCACCAGTGTGAAGAGCTGGGTTTGGACATGATGATTCATTTTGAGGGTAAGAGAGATGCTGAAGCCTGGCAGTGTCAAAGGAACAATTTTAATAGAAATCGTTGGTACTAGAACACAATGAAAAGAATCTTTTCAAAGTGGAGCTTTCAAAATATACCCACATAATGAATGTTGGTGATTACAGGGGTAACAGGAGCATGGGTGGAGTAGTCATCAGACTGTATTTAATATAAAATAAAATGCTTAACAAGGTATTGGTACAGAAAAAAGCAGCTTTTTGGCTACAATGAGCCTTTTAATTGATCACAATGTAATTTGGGACTTGGCCTGTTCTACCAGCTGGTAAGACAAGGGGAAATGGCCTCAAGGGGAGGTTCAGGTTGGATATTAGGAAAAATTCCTTCATAGAGAGTGTGGTTAAGCATTGGAACAAGCTGTTGAAAGCAATGGTGGAGTCACCATCCCTGAAAGAATACAAAACCAAGTAGATGTGGCACTTGGTGATATGGTTTGATTAACAATATGGTATTTGGTCAAAGTTTGGACTTGATCTTGAAGGTCTTTCCCAACTTAACAATTCCATGAGCTCACAGAGCTTGTGAACTCATTGGATTTTCTCCTTTGGGCTCCTGTGGCCTTTTTGTGCAGACACAAGTGATGGAGACCTCAGCAGGTCAGGACTGTGCTGAAGGGCAGAGGGAAGCACCTCTGCTCTATTTTTATTCTTACCCTATATTGGGCAGCTGCACCAATATTTGCAGCAGATGCTGTTGGGAGCAGGTGAAGCAGCAGCAATTGGGGAGTTCATGGAGCAGAACCCATTTGTCAGTGCCTCCATCAGTGCTTTGTAGAAGTGAAGGGGAAAGAGAGCTGTAGCTTTGGAACCACTGGATTTGCTTTCCCTCCTGTGCTTCCGGGCGAGGCTGTTTGGCATCAAAATGTAAGAAAGGTAAGAAACCATTACAGAGTGTCCAAAGGAGGGACATGGTGACAGGGAAGGGCCTTGAGGGGAAGGGTGTGAGAAGCAGCTGAGGGCACTTGGTGTGTTCAGGTGGAGAAGACGAGACCAAGGGGAGACCTCATTGCAGTGACAAGTTCCTCGGGAGGGGCAGAGGAGGGGCAGGCACTGATCTCTGCTCTGTGGGGACCAGGGCCAGGAGACCAGGGAATGGCCTGGAGTTTTGTCAGGGCAGGGTTAGATTGGATCTCAGGAAACGGTTCTTTGCCCAGAGAGTGGTTGGGTGCTGAACGGGCTCTCCAAGGCAGTGGGCACAGCACCAAGGCTGCCAGAGCTCCAGGAGTGTTGGGATGATCCTCTCAGGGACAGGATGGGGTTCTTGGGGATGGGCTTGTGCAGGGCCAGGAGTTGGGCTGGATGATCCTGGTGAGTCCCTTCCAACTTGGCATCTTCTGAGATTCTGTGTTATGAATCTTGCAAGTTTTGGGATTCAGAGATGTGAAAAGTAAAAGCAATAATCCATTTGACCAAGAGCCCTCAACAGGGATAACACCAATATCCAGCCCTTTCCTCTACTCAAACCTGGAGGAAAGCAGTGACATCTATTTGGTCAAATTGGGCTGAACTGGGCCAAAGACTTCAAAGGGAAGAGGAGGAAACTGTTGAGGGAAAGAGAGATGTCTGAGTGACTCTCTGTATCTCAATTCCTCAGGACCCAGGGTAAAAAGACATCAGTTCTTTTCTCAGGGTATTGATTTTTTGAAGGGAAGGTAAAGTCTAATATTTAGATTGCTTCCTGAGACTTCCTAAGACTTCAACTCATAATGAGAGAGAACAGAATATTGGGAAGCCTTACAAAAGGTCCAGAGGTACCAGTGTAGTCCTGGAGACGCTGTAGATGGTCCAGAAAAATTACAGTAGAAGCAGATAAATCTTTTAATTAAATATTTCACTTATCAGTCGTAATTACTTCCAATTAGCACTAA
This sequence comes from Calyptomena viridis, assembly GCA_013390005.1. Classification (NCBI taxonomy): domain Eukaryota; kingdom Metazoa; phylum Chordata; class Aves; order Passeriformes; family Eurylaimidae; genus Calyptomena; species Calyptomena viridis. The sequence continues at coordinate 687,741 of WEIV01025162.1, read as the reverse complement.
TGAAGTAAGGATGGTGCAAACAAGCAATATAATCTGGTGATAAGCATTTTTTAATTAATATGAATGGCATGGATGGTACTAATTGACTCAGTCTGAGTTTGTTTTTTTTAGTACTTTCTGTTGGAAGTATTTTATTTTCTTGAGCTCCTCTTCCCTTCCTCTCTCTTTCGTCTCCCCTTTCCTCTCCTTTTCCTCTCTACCTTTCCTCCCTCTTTCCTCCTCACCTTTCCTCCCTCTTTCCTCCCCTTCCTTTCCCTTCCTTTCCCCTTCCTCTTCCTCTTTGTTTTCCATTTCCTCTCCCCTTTCCTCTCCCCTTTCCCCTTCCTCTCCTTCTTTTCTTTTCTCTCCACCCTTGCAGCATTATTTTCTAGTTGTAATTAAAATATTTCGAGTATCCCAAGCTCACTTTTGTCCAAGAAAGAATAGTCTCAGATGTATATTTTATATATTTGACTTTTATGTATTTTATATATTGGTGAAATTAAATTCTTGCCTCCTCTCCATCTCTGTAGTTCCCATTGGATGTTTTTGAGGCATAAAAGCAAAAGCAAATGCACTATGCAGTAAGGAGATAAATTCAAATGCCAAACCATCAAGCAAAATTTGAAATCTTCTTGTACTCTCAGATATTGACATTCTTTATCAATATTTAAGATGCTTTATAGGAATCCCAGGCATGGAATACTTGGTAGCTTATTCTGATGAGGAATCCAATATAGAATTGTCTACAAAGGGTGGCTTTGCCAGCATGAATAAAGCCTTCAAAATAATCCTGAATCACATTCAAAAGATTTATATGGATGGTTTTCTCTGTAGCCATTTCACGTAGTGCATGTTGTAACCATCAGATTTTTATTCTGGGCTGCCCTGGGGTCCCGGACCCACTTGAGCCTCACATGTGCTATTTTGGCTCTTCCAACTTTGTCCAATCCAACTATTCTGTAAAGATTTGTAGAAAAGAATAAAATAAAAACACACTTTTTACACAATTTTGCTGGAAATTGATACAGGAATTTGACTCAGGGAACTCATCCATCTTCTTGCAGAGCAATAAAGTTGCTGGGAATTTTTAGAGAAAGAATAACCATGTCTAGGATTAGCCTATAAGGTTTGAGGGGTGGGAGCACAAACTGGAAACCCACTCCTGGTAATCACAGTCCTCTCACTGCTTCTGGCAGCAGGAGGAATTTGGTTTAAAATTTTTGAGGGTCAATCATTTGCTTTGATTTAATTTAATCTGCAGTAGCTGTGGGACCTCAATGACTCCTGGAGGTGCAGTAAGTGCTGCCTTCACTCCCTTCTTATCAGTACAAGGGAGATAGTGCCCAGCTGCATTAAAACTCAATAAACATGGATTAAAAAGATTGTAATTTTTTTGGTGAAGCCTCATTATGCTTTTAAAAGCATAATAATGTCAGACCCAGCTCCTGGACCAGGCTGACAGATACCTTTAACTCCCTTTGGTCTCTATGGAACGTGGGAGCATTCAGCCCATTTCAATATCACCACTTGGACAGGAGATCATAAGTCTTCCCATTCCTAAAAACACCTATTTTTAAAGCACATTAGGTGATAGTACTTGAAGAGAGGAAAAAGAAATTAAATCATAAAAATGAACAATTATTTTCTCTGCCCATTTCAGCCAGCATTGTTATCATAAATCATCAAGTGTCCAATTTTGGGAGCTGGAAGGACCTGTGAGCAATCCTAGGAATCTCAGAGAGCAAAATGAACTAGGAGAGCATAGCAGTTTTATTAAAGTGCCTCCATTTCGAAGACAGATTGTGTGGTTAAGTGGCAAATTGGTAAGTCTATAAATAAAATATGTAAGAAGCAGCAGTTACGAGCTCCCTGTTTTATCCAGTCTGTCCCCATCAGTAAATATGTTTGAAAAGCTGCCTGTAGGTTGATAAGAATTGTCTTTTGGAGTCATTCAGGCATCTGTTTGAAATGATGTTGTGTCATCACAGCACCAAATTTCACTGTGCTGTTCATATTATATAATAAATGTTATAATAAATGTATTTTCTCTGGTTTATACCTCTATGGGCCCATTTTCCTCTGGGTGGAGGTAATTAGACCTAAAATTCCCTCTCTTGAGGACGACTTCTCACAGCTCACAAAATGCTGAAGGTACAAAGAGAAAAGTATGAATTGCATTTTGTACATTGCTAAAAGTACTTTATTTTACAACAAGGCCACAGATACCATCTTCCTAAGTGAAACAGGACTGAGAGGAGGTGGAAAATTACTTTGAATTAGATTTATTGGTTTATTTTCAATACTATAAGACTTATTTTTTCTTTCTCGTGGGTTTGATTAAAACTTGTTGAGAAATTTAAAGAGGGAACTCAGCTTATATGATCCACACAAACCTTATGCTGAGAGTCCTTCAGAAAGGACCATCTGGATTTTTCCAACTGGAAATCCCTTTGGACAGGGGGCTGCAGTTCCCAGTTCTGGCGTGAGTATGACATTTTCTTCCCTCAGATCGCCTGCAGCTATGGCGAAAGTTGGCATTTTGTACATCTTGGTCTTTTTAGAGTACCTAAAGGTCTGAAATTATTGAATGAAGTTTCCTCTGAGCTCAGGGTTGGAACCTGTCTTGCCCTTAACTAAGGGACTGAAAATAAGTAAGATTTTCCTCCCAAGTTCTCTGAAGCCAAACTAAACCATTCTTTCAGGCTTTACTTAGGGTGTAGAAAGCAGAGGACCTTCTGCTTGTTAATGATATTTATTGTCTCTTTCCAAAGAAGGAAGAACCTGTTTTATAGAAATAATCCATGGATCTTGCACCTTGTGGAAAATTGAAAATTGTCGCATTCTGAAAATTTCAAATACCTCATTAAATTTGATGGACTCTGGTTTTATCTGACTTCAGTTCCAGGTTAGGAAAGCAATGATGGTCAACTGGTTTGATGAATGAGTGAAAAATGTAGAGATTAATGTGGTTTGAGGCTTTTAAACCAAATCTTGTTTTCTTACAAGCTCAGGGTAAAGCACTGAATAATTTGCCCTCCTTTCCTTGTTTTTCTTCATTAAAGTCAAATTTTACATGTCATTAAAGCTGGGTTTGTTTGTTGCCTGCATGCTGGTCTTTAGTATAGGCAGGAAAAAAACCCCAAAACCCAAAGAAAAACATGAATTAACAATAGAAATCGGATTTAGGCAGAACTGTGAGATCTTAGACAACGTGCCCAGCAAGAAGTACGTTTACAGAAGTCATTTGGTGCTGAGAGATTTCCATTTAAAGATAAAATGACCTTGAGTTACAAAACAAGCCAGGAGAAGGAGTCCCAGCTCACCTAGAAAAACACAAAACTGTAAAATTAAGGAGGAATCCAACCTGGGACAAGGTTTTTTAAAGCCTGCCCTGCTTCAGTGAACTGCTGCACCTATTGCAGAAGTCCTGCATATTTTCCTCACAAGAGAAGATTACTCAGGCCTGAACCTGAGAACAATTGCCAGCATAAATAGCACTTATTTCTATTAATTCAGTGCTATTGACTGGTTGAGGTAGTTCCATGGTCCTTGGCAGCTGAGCTCTGCCAGGAATTGGATTTTCAGTTGTGGTTCATGTGCCTGTGGCACCTGCACTGTGCCATGCCTGAGCTGAGCCCTACAGCAGTGAGGGCTGGAGATAGGGAACTTCCCAAAGTAATTCCAAGGTACTGGACAGCTTTAATGCTTCTTAATAATGAGTGTATCCTCATTGCATGGTGTCACATCCAAATGTTAAGTTTTTGGGAATGTGATCCTGGGATAAAGCGTGCATTCCCCATATCTTTAGGTAGAGGAAAACTTAAAATAAGACATCTGACAGGCTTAACTGAGGTCAAAATTCCAGGAAGAGAAATAAAAAGCATCAAAACCAAATTTTGACTGTTTAATAAATTGTCTCCTTCAGACATGATTTTGGAATTCTGTGCTTCCACAGGGCCCTTTTACCTGTGTGTACAGTGACATGGGACGCCATAAATCAGGGTGGCACTGGTGAAACCCCTTTGGTGAGTGTTTTTTAGCTGCTACCTGAGGCTGCTCCCGACGAGGATCAGGTAGCTCTGCCCTGCACAAGGGTCACCCAACACAGCCTGGAGCTGCATCTGGTGCCCAGGTCTTGAATTTTCCTTTCGTTTACCAGCCAGGAGCTGCAGTTGTGCTTTGAGGGCTCATCCAAACCTCCTGGCTGAGAGCACAGCAGGAGTATCCCTGTATACTGCAGCAGGATCAGAGCTGGAGCCAGTGCATCTGTCACCAGCTCTGACCTGGAGGCACTGCTCCATTTATTCCTCCCTCCATCCCTCCACCAGCTATTCCCTGAACCTTTGCAGTCCATGTTAACTGGCAGCTCTATGTCAATGCCACAAATGCTATAAAGGAACATCAGAACAGATTTGGACATAGAAAATCTCTTTTCAGTGCTAGGAAGAAGTTCGCCAGGTGTGCTGGCAGGTGTGTTCAGAGCCCATGTGCTGTGAACTCTCATGGAACCAGTTGGGAAGAATCTTATAATGGTTTGGGTTGGAAGGGACCTTAAAGATCAAATTCCACCCACTGCTATGGGCAGGGACACCTTCCGTTATCCCAGGTTGCTCCAACCTGGCCTTGGGCAATTCCAGTGATTGGGCAGCTACAGCTTCTCTGGGAAACCTGTGCCAGGGCCTCTCCGCCCTCACAGAGAGGAATATTTTCCCAATATCTGATTAAAATCTACTCTCCTTAAGCTTCAAGTCATTCCCCTTGTCTTATCACTGTGTGTCCTTGTAAAAAATCCCTTTGTCCCTTTCCAGTGGAAAGGAACAGGAAGAAAGAGATGAAAGTGTCAAACAGGAATATATTTCAATTTGATTACATTGCCCTTATAGTAGCAAAATATATATACACTATCAAAGGAAGGACACCTACAACTCTAGACTGATTTTACCTTTGTGAATCCATTTGATCAAATAAGAGTGGGATTCTACACTGCTGCAGGGATATTGAATAGTGCCAATATTATTTGGAAATTTCCTCCTGTGGAATTTGAATGGAAGAATTTCTGTAGGCTTTGTCTCCTAAAACTTCCAGAAATGTATATTATAACATACAAACCCCACCTTCAGCATGCTCACCACATTTCTCAAAGCTCTCCTACCACCAGACCTTTCCAAAAGTCTTTCAGACTTGCAGAAAGCAGGATTGAGCAGCTGGATCCAGAAGATCTGAGCTGTTGATTATGGTTCTGATAGGAACTGGATTTCCCTTATATTGGCCTGAATTGAGTGTCCCACAACATTTTTGCAGACCTAGACTGTATAACAGGCCTGTGTGAGGTCATTCTGTGCTGTTGTTTGTCATCTAGAAAATTAAATAATGAATTACTTCATTTTCTGCCATTTTAGTCCCAAGTTTTGCCCCTTTGCCAAATCCCTGAGACTTCCTGGGGTCAACAGAGGTAACTGATGAATCAGGGTGTCAGAAGTGCACCAAAAAATTTTGAATTTCAAATTCCTTTTAATTAATCTAATTAAAATTAATTGCTTCTGCTTCTTTAGAGAGTCTAGGTCGAAATGAGTATTTTCATCTTCCACATCCAGCCCTTCATTTCTCCTCGTTCGCTTTGAAGTGAGTGTTCACAGCACTGTCATGAGCCAGGAGGGCTATATTAAGTAAGTGGGAAAGCTCTGCTTGTCTATCGCATCCCAGGATGTTTGGCTGAATTTTATAAACATGGACTTAGTAAAAAATTATACATTAAGGAGAGATGCAATAAAAAAGGTGTAACATGTGAAAGCTCCCAGGTTTTATAGAGGACTTCTCTTTCTTCTTAATAACTATGTGCTGTTACAACCATTGGCTTTCTACACTTCCTGTTAATAGATTTTTATTAATTTGGGGTCAAACAGACTGAAAACTCAATATGTTTAATTTTTTATATATATTTGGGTTTCAGTTTTAAGTAAAACTATGACTTATTTAAAAATAATGCTGTTCAAAACGATTGACAGCTGCTCCAGTTTCCATTAAACTCTTTGGAAAGGCTCAGTATTGGCTAAGGACAGAATTGTCTGCACTGGTGTCCATCAAAAATGAGAGTTTGCCAAGAGATGCTGCAGTTTCATAACACAATAGATAATTCTTGTCATACCCGTGTTGTTATTTAAGGCACAATAGTGACCTTGAATGGAGATTATTATAAACCATCTGCCCAAAAGTGCCTCTCACATGGAGGAACTATGTAAAAAACAATAATCCACCATCCACACACCTTAATTATCATTTAATAAGCTTTTTCACCTTTTAGATATTGAAAGGTTTGATGACAAGGTATTCTTTGCAATTTTTTAAGGCTACAAATCAAAAGGACACCTGGTAGGGTAAGGCTTGAACATCATAAAGGAGACACAAGAATTTAAAAATCATGTTGATTTGCCTTTCACTTTTAATTATTTTCTTTCTTTATTTGGATTATTATTAAAAGGAAGAAAAATCTGGTGTTAAAGGCATCTTCTTTATATTCCACACCTGATGTTTCACCCTCCGTGGTCCTGCAGTGAATGAATTATTGGGGATTTATGAACATATTAATCATCTCCATGGAAACAGTTTGCAATTTCACAGCACAGGAGCTTGACTTTCCTGCATGACAATGAAAAAGGAAGGATCTGAGGGGAGATAAAACACCCCTTCAAACCCAGGCTCAGTCAAAGTTATCCATAAACACTGTCCATTCCTCGCTCTGGGAGAGAAATCGGCCTTTCCAAGACCTTTGTAATCGGCAGGCAAGACCTCAGGTCATGTATCCTACAAAAGGCTCCATGAAGTGCTTTGTAAGGGAAATTATTATTTTTTTCCCCTGAAATTATGTGACTTAAGGTATCAAGTACCTGGTTATGGATTTGGTAGTGGTTTGAAACTGGAGATCTCAGTAAACTGTTCACTGAAGAGGAAAAAGGGAAGGCTGAGAAGACAACCAGAAGTTTGGTCAATAAGACAAATGTCAGCTGTTCAGTATCAGGGAAGGAAAATAAAGGTGAAATTTTAAAAACATGCTGGAATAGAGAAAAACCTAAAGAGGGAGAAAAATAGTAAAAAAATCCCTCAGATTTTTTTTAACCAAGACATTCTGGAACATTGGAACACTCTGGAAGATTGCAGGAACATTGGTGGCCTCCTCTGGACTTGCTCCAATAGGTCAGTGTCCATCCTGTGCTGGGTAACCCAGAGCTGGAAGCTTTTTGAAGAGATTGTACAGATGCAAAATACGTTGTTCATAGGTATTTCCCAAAGTGGAATGACTTCTCTTGGTCTGCACCTGATCTTGTTAAACCTCATGAGATCCCTTGGAATTTCCAACCCTTTGTCTTTAAATACACCTTGCAGAGTGTCAGGAGGAAAGCATTTGGTGGTGTCTGTTCTTCACAGAGGGTTCCTGGAAGGTGGGTGACTGGAAGTCCCTCCAGCTGTAGGAATCTCATTTGTGTTATCCCTCCCACCTGTGGGAGATCCACATTGCAGACCTGAAACAGCTGCTGCCAGCAGAGATATTTGGGAAGGAGGTTTATCGGAAAAGGAAGGGAGGAAGTTGGGAGAGATGGGGCATAGCTGTTTGTTGGTGCTGTGGAGTCTATGGGTTGAAGCTTGTAGAAGGTTTGGATGTTCCTGGGAATACCCTGATTTTCAAGGTAAGGAGTTGTAAGATGTTACTCTGAACAGGAGTTTGAGAGGGTATTTTTTCCCCTCAGGATGTTTTTTGGCTGCTGTGAGAGAGATGATCTGTCCAGAGCTGCTAAATCCAGCTATTTCCAGTGGCTATATGTATTCCCAGGATCTATGTTTATGCCAGGAGATCCAGCAGCCTCCTGGTTCCCATGAGAGCATAGTGCTGGTGTCTGGGTGGGAGCTGTGTGCTGGTTTTCGCCTCTAATTTGGGAAGCAGTTTTATAGGAAGGAGGTTTCCGATTTATGCCTTGAACATTTGGGTGGTTTCCCACCAAACTATTGCCTTTCCTTGGTTGAAGTGATTTGTAGGAAGGTCACATGAGGTGTGGGTCAGTCACTTGATAACAAAATGTTTTACCTGTCATTGAAAGAGGGGACTGGGCTGTTGTCATTCAGCTTTGTCATGAGGCAATGAAGGGAAAATGAGAAAAAAACCAGGACATGCAGTGTGGAAGAAAATCTGTGTGGACACAGCAAGATGGAGAGCAGCCCCTTGCTGGATCTTATTTCATGAGGAACATCCTATACCAGTAATACCACTGCTTTTATTTTCCTTCTGCACTCCTCTTTACACTATTCAGTAACTGGGAGCTTTAAGAAGTGCTGGAAGAGTCAACTCCTTCCCACTACAATTTCCTTTCTTTAGGTCCCAAACCCTGGAAAATAAGACCACTTAAGTCCTGGTGGACCAGTCTTGTAGCTTTGTAGGCTTCAAAGCAGAAGTCCAGTGTGGTCCAGGGCTGCTGAACCCAGAGGGGTTTTTCTGGCTGAACATCACAGTATCAAACTTCTCCTCTGTGATGTTTAGACAAATGTTTGCTGTTACTGGTTTAAGTTGGAATAAACCATCTGGTAGTATTACAAAAATTATATACACCCTGGAAGCATTTCTAATAAATTGATTTTTTGTTTTATTTGAAGAGGAAGAGGTTGGACCTATTTTTCAAAGGTATTTCCCATAGTGGATTGATTTATCTTGGCCTGTCCTTTGTTGTTTACAGTCTGAAGGATTAGGCCCTTATTCTGATGCATGAACAATTTGCTAATTATAAACAATGCAGCAGCTGGAAAAAACTCCACCACAAACCAGCAGAATGCCTTTTTGAGTCAGGTTTGGTTGATGAACCAGAAGCTTCTTCAGAATCAACCTTCTAGAACTGGAACTTGCAGTGGTTGTGACCAACTTATTTCTTTTTTCCTTCCCCCCTCCCCCCCTTGTTATTCTCAGTTAGTATTTTACCTCTGGGCTGTTGTGATGAAGCTCAGCAGCATGTAGGTAAATACCACAAAATCCCCCAGGGAGTGGACCTTCCAAAAAAGCCCTGATAAGACAGGATTCTTGGATTGGTACTTATTCCTGTTGAACTCGGATTTAACTTGTCTGGAAAGGAATTAAAATCACTCATAGGCAATGTTTTATACGCCCAAGAGAGTGAAAGTAAAATCAAGATATTCAGCTTGCTTTCCTACTACTTGTCCTACTAGGACCAGGTGAAACAACCTCAGTTGTGCCAGGGGAAGTTTGGATTGGATATTGGGAAAATTTCCTTCCCAGAAAGGATTGGAAGCTTTGGAACAGGCTGCCCAGGGCAGTGGTGGATGCACCATCCCTGGAGGGATGTAAAATCTGTGTAGATGTAGCACTTGTCATGGTTTAGTGGTGGCCTTGGCAGTGCTGTGGGAATCATTGGACTTGGCTTTAGAGGTCTTCTCCAACCTAAATGATTCCATGATTCCACTTTTCCCATCTTCCAAATTCCTACTGTTCTGAACAAAGTTAATTCCATAGGGGACAGTAATGTAATCTTTTAATAACAAGGAACAATTCCTCTCTGGTGTCTCAAGAGGATGCAATTCCTTATTAACACTGTCCTGAGCATTTTGAAGGACCTGCAGAATCCTGATGGGAAAAGTGTGAGACACAAAGAACAAAAACTTGCCTGAGTGTGTCCACATATGTTATATTCAATGTTTTTTTCCTTCCACGTCCAAACTGGTCCAGGCAACAGGTTTCCACATAGATACAACAGACACTGAACTTCAGAGGTAGGGAAGAAACTCATGGCTGTTCTCCTGCTGTAATTTAGCACAGCAAAACACCACTGTTCTTTCCATCTGACCATGGATCTGCAGGAGAATGAGTGACACCACCATTGTTTGTGTTGTCATGAAATTGTTCAGCTACCTCAGGAGCTCAGCTGCATAATCAGTCATTTCCCACAATTAAAACAATGCAGCTCCTTGGCAGCTGCCAACCCAAAGTGCCAGCTGCCAACTTCCCGAGCTCGGGGGTTTTTTGGTTTGATAATTGCACATGGATTGGGGTCACCCATCTCTTCTTTCTTCCCATAATAACTTTTATTTCCGTGTCTCCCAAGCGTTTATCCCGGGGTGTGACAGGGGTGTCGGCACAATTGCTGGAATGAGATCTTTGTTGACAGGGAAATCATAATTTTGTGAGTGGTGTAGCAGCACTTCTCAGAGTTTCTAAATACAATGGATAAAAAGATTAAATAACTGCACTATTAACTATTTTTATAACTTTCTTCTCTTCCTAGTGAAAGAACATTTGGTTGAGGACAGTATTTTGAGTTTCTAAGGGATATATGAGGATTTATTTAAGGCTCTTGGCTTAAAGTTTCAAAAGTCACCGGTGACAAAGATTATTGTATCCTCCTAACATTGTTCTTTGGGATCCTGTTTTCCTGGAGTAAACCTGCTAAAATATCCTGCTCTGTGAACTTATTTCAGTAGAGTGAATGTTTTATAGCATCTCTAATATATTTTTCTAAATAGTCCAGTAAACATATGATATATAGTGGGGAGTGGTGATGGAGAAATATTTGATTGGAAGTTTCTGCTTTGCCTGGTTGTATCTGCAGATATTTTACCTGTGTAACTCAGTTTAGGGTGAGGGAAATAATCTGTAATATAGTTGACTTCTCAGCTTTCTATAGCACTTTTTGCATCTCTAAAGAGATCTATAGGTCCTTCTTTTGGTGTTTTAGCATGTGTAAGTTCAACATGAAGCTAAGGACGGATTAGGAAGTATGTATTAGACACAGCAGCTGTTATAGAATGCAGGGAGAGAGATGAGATTGAAGAATATTGGGTGAAATGAACAATTAATATACCTTTGCAATAATAAGGGACTTATTCATGCTACATTAATATTTCGTAATATCAGTGTCTGCTTTTATGTCCAATATCTCACTGCTGAAAGGGCACTGAGAAACACTTTTTAACACAGTGATTTTTGCTCAGGGTCAGGCTCTGCTCTCAGGGAACAGGGGACAGGATGAGAGGAAACAGCCTCAAGCTGTGCCGGGGAGGGTCAGGTTGGACATCAGGAGGAATTCCTTCATGGAAAGGGTGGACAGCATTGGAAGGGGCTGCCCAGGGAGGTGGTGGAGTCTCCATCCCTGCAGGAATTCCTGGATGTGGTGCTCAGTGCTCTGGGCTGGATGACAAGGTGGGGATTTGGTACAGGTTGGACTTGATGATCTTGAAGCTCTTTTTCAACCTTAATGATGTTTATTTTGGCACTGGCAAGGATAAATGCTGTCATTAGAAAGGCTGTGACTGTGCAGTTTGTTTTCTGAGCTGGCCAGTTTTGCCGTGTGTACATATTTACTCTCTTGAGACTGTTATCTTTACACCACCCTCACTCAGATCTGTGCATTTGATCTCTTAGAGTTGTAGAGTATTTGTTTGAAGATACAAATCCAAATGGAAGAGACTTTTTTCCGTCTACTTTTTTTGTGACATCCCTCTTTCACATTCTGATTACTGTGATTGTAATGTTCACAAATATTGTTTCTCTTTAATTTTAACCTAATCTTTCCCAGATTGATAGCTTTCACTTCAAAACTCCATAACTTGTTAGATTTGGTGAAGCAACTGTAATAATTTGATTACTACAAATCCTCACAGAATAAAACCAATCTTACGGGGACATTTAGTGACAAAAATCCACCTTCTTACATTAATGTGTTTCAAGGTCTGCTTTTCCTCAGTGGTTCTCCATTTTCACAGGATTGTGCAAAAATTAGTGTGTTGGACTACATCTAATAAATCTACAATCAATGTATGTGTCTTTAAGAGACTTTCTTTTTTCTTTGCTTTAACGGTTAAACTTTGCATGTTTACCTATATTGAACCTCAGTGTCTACTTACCTTGCTAAATGGACTTTGTATTCCATGACATGTCTCAAATATTTGTTCTTTAGAAACAAGGTGGACTTCATTTTAACTTGCCATTTAGTTTGTAATGCCAAGAGAACTGTATTTTAAAGAAGAATAAGGCAGTTGTGTATTTAGTAACAACTGTTAGACACTGATGGTGTCTGCTGAGGCAAAGATGAGACCTTTTCCCTCAGCTAAGTAGAAACAAAGCCCCAGTTGCTCTGTCTAGGGCCTTGGATGTGTGAAAAGCCCCACCGCTTTGGTCTGTTAGCATGGATTTCTTTTAGGAAAGAAAGAAAAGGAAAAACCATCACAGAAAACAGAGGAATTTGAGGTTACCAAAAGAGTTGTTTCTCCTTTATATTCTTTCCAGCTCTTCTGAGCTGGGTTTTAGGTGGCATCTAGAAAAGTGCTGCTCTTATACTCTGATTAAAAAGCAGTTTAGACCTGGTAATTAAATAAACAAGGAGAGAGTTTTGGATAAAAAAGAAATGGAAGAACTTTGCAACAAATCCTGGAATGGTTCAGATTGAGAGGGTACACAGTGGCTCATCTGGTCCCACTTTTCTGCTCCAGCAGGGTCATCTGAGAGCACATGGCACAGGATTGTGTCCAGAAGGTTCTGGGATACCTCCATGAGTTAGAGTCTTTAAATGATTTGGGAGAACTTTGAACTAGAGCAAAACCAAGCATGATGAAGGCATGGAACATGTCTCTACAATATCCTGCAAATTTAGGAGCTGTTAAGACTTGTTTCACTTTAGTAAAGACGTGGCAGAATCACAGACAATAAAGTTGATTATACAAGAAACCATTAAGTTTATTCAGAGAAGGGATGATGAGAATCTTTAGCTTTCTTGTGATTTAAACCGTGTTGAAAGTCCTTTGTCATGAGTGAGCTGCTTCTGAATGTCTGCTCAAGGCAAGAGGGTTGGAGTTTTATATTTTTAGCTATTTTCTATGCTTGTGGTTTTTATATGCTAATATGTTTGTTTCTTTCCAGCCTTCCGAATATTCATTTCACAACCTCTAAAATTTGACACCTGCTGTAGCTTGTATTATCACTTTCACCCTTAGAAACCCAGAAATTATTAAGGTGGAGTAATTGCTATCCCATTATATAATAACTACTTTAATCCAGCAATCAGAATATGATTTGAAATGAACCCTTTTGTACCATTGATTTTGGAATAATTACTGTTATATTGTACTTCTGCAAGAGTTATTCTCAGTTAACTACTTGAAAATAATACGCTCTACTTATTGAAAAAAATAAATCTGATTATCCCCCAAAGCTCAATGTTCTTTCTCCATCTGTGCCTCAATTGTAGGGAGGCACAGAATTGTAACGTCTGCTGGTGACCTGAGAGATGGTGAAATAGGCTCCTTTCTGTAACTATTCTAGGAAATATCGATGGGCCTAATTCCTCATTCCAAGAAGCCTTTTTGAATGGAGGTTTTCCCCTCTGAACCAGAGACGTGGGCACTGTTCAACTCTAATGCCTTTGACAATTAGGTTTAATCGTGAGAGTGATAAAGACATAGCGGAAATATGTGGGGTTTTTTTTCCTCTTCCACCTCCTACATCTGACTTTGTTTATGTCCATAAAAATTCCTAATAAGACCATCAAATTTGATCAAATTAGGCTGTTAGTCCCTTTGAAGTAAGGCTGATCTGGAAGGAGACGATATCCATACTTCATGTTTCTATTTTTTTTTTTTCTTAATATATATCAGGGAATGGTTTAGGTTGGAAGGGACCTTAAAGCTCATCCAGTTCCACCACTTGCTGCGGGCAGGGACATCCAGTTCTACCCGTTGGCATGGGCAGGGACACCTTCCACTATCCCAGGTTGCTTCAACCTGGTCTTGGATGCTTCCAGGCATGGGGCAGCCACAACTTCTCTGGGCAACCTGTGCCAGGGCCTCTCTACCCTCATAGGGAAGAATTTCTTCACAATAACCCATAACCTTGCCCTCCAGCAGTGTGAAGCCATTCCCCCTTATCCTGGCACTCCAGGCCCTCCAAGTCTCTCTCCAAGCTTCTTGTCAGCTCCTTCAGGTACTGGAAGGTCACAATTGGGTCATCTCAGTCTTCTCTTCTCCAGGCTGAACAATCCCAATTCTCTCAGCCTATCCTCATAGGAGAGGTGCTTTATCCTTCTGGTCAGTTTGGTGTTCTTCTTCTGGACTCACTCCAGCAGTATCCTGTGTTTGTCCATAGCTCTGTGGGAGCATTCCCATTTCAAGTACAGAGCCCATGTGTAAATCTTTACAGAAATGGAACAAGAAATTCCTACTTCATCTGTAAAGCCATTGTAATCAGCCCTGGAAGAACATGGTAATACACCAAAGAGCATTTCAAGCCAGCAAGGAAAATTATCAAAATAGTAAGAAAAATGACAAGTCCTTGAATTCTCTGCCCTGCTCTGAGAGCTGCCTGAATGATGGTAAGAGAAGCAAAGGGTTGGTGGTGGTGCTAATGAGGTCAAGGGAAAGGTCAGCTAGGTGTCCTTCTGAACTCTTAAATTCATATCTTTCTTGGAAAGGGTTTTTTCAATAAGGAAATCATGGAAAATAGTATGTGTTCTCAGTGATTTAACTGAAAGTCTTGTGTGGCCTTTTCCCTCCTTTGTTGCAGAGATGGAAAGGAGTAAAAGACACTTCACCATTCATTTGCGTTGCATCTTTCTCTTCTGAGAGAGCAGGATGAGTTTTGCTCCTTTAATTATAGACAAAGCATTTCCTGAAGAAATCAGAGTTATTCCATTCCCTGTCTAAAAATTACTTTGATAAAACAGATTGATAAATGAAAAATATCTAAATGGAAACAATGACAAGACACTCATATTTTACTACACCATTTGTTAGCTGTGGCATTTATTTGTTGCTAATAACTACAATGAGTTAACAGCTCTTTGTCATGGAAGATCCAAAATTAAATCTCAGATGTTCTTTCTGAGTCACCTTTGTAGTGGTTACAGGAGAAGAGATTGTAAAAAGAGAACTGAGTTTTACAGCTTTGGTTTAAATGTTGACAAGATTGAAAAGAGCACCATTGAGAAGATGTGACAATGAGCTCCAGAATATGGGTCAGCAAACTTGAAAGCACATGAGCAGGATGATAAAACTAAAGTGAAAGACCGACTAATGTGTCAAGTATTGATGTAGCTGCAAGCTTACCCCTGTCTCCTGCACTAGGAGGGCTGAGTAAATAATTCACAAAACTCGTGCTAGTCCTTGTGGTGATACTAAAGGAATTTTTCATGAATTTATGAGCTTCTTTTTGGAAGAGCTTTCAATGGTTTTGGAGCTGTGGTGTTGAGACGCGCGTTCCTTTGGTTTGTCTAGTTTTACATAACTGATTTCCCCCACTTATTCAAGGTATGCAGATCTGCTGTTTGCTCTTTCTGAAAGGTCATGCTGAAAATTCCAGTTGCTGGAGTAAAATACAGCATATTTTAAAGTACAACTCGCATTGTTGTTGAAATGTAAGGTGAATTATTATTGGAAGGGCAAAGCAAATGTTAATTGAGTCAGCTTGTATTTTCTTTCCTCCTGGGTGCAATAAAAAAGAAATATTTACCTCATTAACCCCCACAATCCTTGTTGATAGACCTACAGCGTTTCACCCTTATTGCTGCAGCACTGGGATGAGGTTTTTGGGGCAGTTCTCCCATTTTATTCCCCCCATTAATCTGGGACTCTGATCCATGGAAGCACTGATGTTGCCACGTGGTCCATGAGAGCCCACTGGGAAGTTCAGTGGCTGTTGCTCCTTTGTGTTCTTGTGACTTTGGTCTGTCTGGAATGTGGTCAAAGTCTTGTCTAGGGGTCAAAAAGACTTTAGATGTTTGTCCTGCTTATCCCAACTGTGTGTCCTAGGTCACTACCAGAGGCAGACATATTTATAGCTGGAATATTTAATGTAAGCATCCCCTTCCTGAAGGTTTGTGTGACTCCTTTGGGTTCATTTGGCTCCAGGAGAATCCTTCTAGTTTCTCTGCTTCAGGCAGAGCTCTCTGAGTCAAAGCCAGTCTTCCCTTACAGTGTTTACAGTGGATTTTTTCTTTTAAATATGCATTGCCCTTTGGATTTTCTGTAGGATCAGCACCTTCTGGTTCTGGAACTTTAAGAGCCCTGAGGAAGTTGAAGGAATGGCTTGTTTTGGATCATCTCTGCCTTGTTTCTTTCCTAAAGCCCTTCAATTAAATTAAATAATTGGGTTATTTATAGCAGACCTTTTGAGTCAGGTCAGCCTCTAGACCTCAGAAATTATTGCAAAGCTGCTGTGAGTCCATATCGTCAGGGTTCTCTTAAATGAAGTGAGAGAAGTGGAAAGCAGGGTGATATCTCTCATTTAGTGCTCCCTGGAGTCAAACTCTGGGATGAAGAGAATACTCTTGGATATCCTGCTTTGTGAAAGAGCTGTAAATGACCTCCATGGGAATTTCTTGGGTGTCAGACTTTTTTTCTAAAGGGGGAAAAAAAAAGTACACAAATGAAGTGAAAGTGTGTCTGGGCAAAAGCACCTTGTTGGAGTTCAAAGTCTAATTTGGAATGTTCTTTCAGTTTTCACATGAAGACAATTAATTAAGTGCACTACTGTCTGGAAGCCGAGCTTTACATCCTGTTTTCCTTTTGGCCCTGTCCCATTCCCCCCTCATTTCCTAGACTTTAATTTTGATCCTCTTCCCTGGGTTTTATTTTGCTTGTCGGGAAAAGAAGAAAACCAGGTTTCCTATTATTCTGTTGAATTCTGAAGTTTGTGGAAAATTCGTAGTAAATAGGACTTGTTTATAGGGAGTTTGTTCCTTTTTCATGGATAAATAAGAAGAGGTTGATATGTTTGGTTTTTTACTCTTTTTTGTTTTGTTTTTGGCTTGTATCACTTCGCCTCGATCCTCCATTTCTTCTCTTCTTGGGTGTCTTCACCTACCAAAACTCTGAAATTTCTTGTGTTAGTGCCAAAATAATTAGGCTCAAATTTGACCAAAATTAACTGTTAATCTGGTAATGGAGACTGAGACCCTCTGAGGCCCAGCTCTGATGGAAGGTGATGATGACCAGGGAGGATCAGGGTCCTCAGAGCAGGGCATTGATGATTTTTGGCCAAGAGAAGTTTTACTAGAGCACCTCCATCATGGCCATGGTTTGAATTGCAACCGATTATCTTGTCCAAATTGGAATGTCACATTCACCAGCCGCCTGTACTTGGAAAACCTTCTAAGCAACATTGTTCAAATTTTGTTCTCCAGCAGTGGCAAGAGGCACCTACTGAATAGTCACCTTCATATTTTTAACTTCAACCCTAAAATGCTGAGACAGCTTGAATTGTTTGGAGCCACTTTGAGTCCAATCATTCAAACATGTGACCTGTGTTAGGCTGGGCAGAAGATACTCCCTTCAATGTTTTTGCAAGGAAAAAATGACTTTAACACTGTTCTAGGCTGGGGTTTACAAGACTTTATCATTAAATATGCATTTTTATGCTGCTTCCACAACACGACTTTCATTTTATTGCTAAAGTGGTTTAAATTCCACTGTGAACTGCTATGAAATGCTATTTATAGGAGAAACAAATGTAGCTGCAATCCTATATTAGGGCTTTATTGGCCCAAGATGGGCTGTATTTCATACTTGACAATTATGAACTGAAAAGCAAGAGAAAGAAAATGCTGTTTAAAATGATTCTGGGTGTCGTGTGGTTTCATAGAACATCAAATGGTGACCAGGATGATTTGAAATAAAAAATGAGGGTCACAGTGACAAATTGTTCTTTGGTGTTGGAAGAGCCTATTTCCATTTTAATCCCATTTCCTGAGCACGTAGAAGCCCCTGACAAGAGCAAACAGCTTCAAGTGGCACTTCAGGAGATTGACTGAATGGCAGGAAAAAATCCTTCAAGTATTGTCCAACCCTGGCACAGGTTGCCCAGGGTGGAGTCACCATCCTTGGAGGGTTTTAAAAGGTGTGAAGATGTGGCACTTAAGGACATGGCTTATTGTGGCCTTGGCAGTGCTGGGTTTGTGGTTGGATACAATGATCCTGGGAGTCTTTTCTAATGCAAATTAATCTGTTACTACCTCAGCAAACAAGGTTTTTCTCCAAGTAACAGTGATTCCAGCTGGATTATTCTGATCTGGGCTGCATGGGAGGCTCTATCATGAGATGGAGTCTACACATGGAGATGTGTAGACCAGAGAGGGAAATACTCCTTTCAGAAGTGAATTTTTTTTCTTCCTTCCAGCTTAGGTTCAGAATTTACAGAATTTGATGCTTCATGGGTGTGGGTACTAAAGCATTTGGCACAACTTTCCCTTCCTTTATATTTCCAGGAGTTTTCTTTATATATGAATACAAACCCATCTTTGTTATGTCTTAAGTGAAATCATGGAATATTGGACAGGAGTTTGATGTTTTTTAGGTTTGAGAGTTACTGTAGCAATCACTTGTATGTTTTAACGAGTATTAGGAAAGAAAAAGGTTAATTTAGAATGATTTCTCGAAATTTTTGGGTTATAATTTAAATAAGGTCAAAAAAACTATGTATGCATCTTTCTCATCAGTAAGTACATTACTAGTACATTAATATATCATGGTACATTAATATAATATATATAAATATATAATA
>WEIV01025162.1:604126-669142 GCA_013390005.1 Calyptomena viridis | reverse complement strand
TAGGACTTAGAAATAAAATGGATATAACTGATACAAATAAACTGATGTAAACCCATTGTAATCTGAGTCTACTTCTGATTAAATTCCAAATTTTGAAAGGCCATTCTCCCACTGAAGCTTTGAGTTTGTCTCAGTGAAACTGCTGTGGGTGAATGGGAAATTATGTGTAATTGCACAGTTTTAAGGTCTGGAATAACAACTTTGCTTGGACTTTGTTGCCACATCGAGCCTGAAGAGCTCCTGTCTCCTTGTTGTGCTGACATGTGTCTTGTCAATGCCTCCAGGATGCTCCTCTCACTATGCAGAGCTGTTGGGAAGGTGCTAATTTTCCTGGCAAGTGAAGGACTGAACATCTGCCAGTCCGCACTTCCCAGGCAGCAAACAATGGGAGAGAAGCACTTGCCTGCTGTTGAGGTGTCAGGGCTGTCACAGGGTGTATTGGTTCTAAATGGAGACATTTCCACTCCCAAGGACCCAGGGCTCAGTTTGCTGATCCAGGAAGCCTGATTTTGTCAATCAATTAAGGCTTAGTTTCATGTTTGAGTTTGTGCTGTTTTTAGAGAACTTAAGTGGTTATAGAATAGATGTACAAATTAATTACATGTAGTACTTTCTACCCCATTGTCAATTTAAAGTAAAAAAAAAAAAAATTAAGAAAATAACAGAAGAAAAGGCACAAACCCCAACCAAACCACAAAAAAACCCCTTAACGCACACAAGGAACAAGAGTCCAGCCCCCAATCTGAACATATATTTTTGATTTAAAAATTCTTTTCCTATTATTATCTCTCAGTTAATATGGTTTTCATATTGAGGCTGTTGAATCTCTGAGAAATCAAGGAAAACAAGGCTGTTTGGAAAAGTGTGGAGAGATGCCTGTTCTGAGAACACCACCCAGCTGTGTGACGAGTTCCAGTGCAATCAGCTTTCATTATAATGTGATATCATGTGTGGAGGAAGGTTATAAAAGCAAATGAAATAATAGAAGGTTCTCTTACAACTCACTTAATGCACAAGGTAACTATTTTTACATGCCTTGTTGATGAAAAAGAAGCCACTAAAATACAGATTTCTCCTTCTGTTCTTTTATTTCTAAAAAAAGTCTTGAATCCAATAAGAGGTTTATTACAAATGAAATGCTTCAAGAGAACAGATGTCCCTATTCCTGTGAACTGGAGGTTGGGTCAGAAAAAGTCCCTCTGGAGAGGCAAGAAACTTCCAGGGTTTGTGGTCAGGAGTAAACTCCTTCAGAGAAAGAAATTCCCTGTTCAACTGTCCAAACTCACCTGTCAAATCCTTAAACTTAATTTTTTGAATGCATGTTTAATGCAGGAATAAATAACTCTTCAGAGAGTAGTGAACTTGCTGAAATGAGTAAGACACATGCAGCTGGTCCAGACTGGCTGAATATTTAATAAGCTGGCACTACATTTTTGGTTTTACTTGATTTATTTTAAGTTGATTCTTCCCTTCCTGCTAAAAAACCCCCAAACCCACATACTCTTGTCCAAGGAACTATTTGAGTATTGAGTACCTTGCAAATCCCTGCCTTGACCTGAGTGTCTTAAACCTGCCATTTGATTTCTATATTTATAAAGAAAATTTCTTGTTTGGTCCATAGTAATTTGTATATGTCAGTGACTGCAGCTGTATCCAGGGAGCTCTTGGAGCACGGAACAGTTTTCTGACCACAGCTTTTGGACAGCATCTTTGCACGTTGTAATATTAAGGATATATCTTCTTACTGGAATTATTAAGCACTTGTAGCTGCTTTTGTTATTTGTTGAGGATTTTTTCCCCCTTTTTTACCCCTTGTGTCTTTGTTGGGAATTCCAACCACGTTGGCTGACAGCTGGGAATTACAGATCTCGTGTGCTTTGAAGTGGAAAGTTTGCAAGAAAAATTATGAGGCTTAGGAAAGGGAACATATTCCCAAATTATTTAACAAGGTGGTCACTGCAAAGGTTTTCTTTGAAGTGGCAAAGTAGGAATCTCATATTAAAGAAACAGTTGCCCAGGGAGGTTGTGATTCATCTCTGGAAGTGTCCAAGTCTGGACAGAGCTTGGAGCAACCTGGAATAGTGCAGGATCTCCCTGCCTATGGGAAGGAGTGAAACTGGAAGAGATTTAAGGTTCCTCCCAACCCACACCACTCTGATTTCATGGTTCTAAAGTGCGATGGAACAGCAAAATAATGCCAATGCTTCTCCAACATTTATAAAGTAAAACCTAGCTTTTTCCACCTTCCTTTCATGTGCCTCTGATGTGTTGTTTTCTGTGTCAAACTTTGTGTTGGATTTAACTGTTGGGATTGTAGATGTGAGTCTACAAATATTTAAAATATGTATGGATGAGATGCAGGAATTAGTATCATGGAAGTCTAGGTTGGATATTGGGGACAATTCCTTCATGCAAAGGGCTGTCCAGCAGTGGTGCATCCCCATCCCTGGAGGGATTTAACAACCCTACCGATGTGGCCCTTGGGGACATGGGTTAGTGGTAGCCTTGGCAGTGCTGGGGATGGTTGAACTCAATCTTAGAGGTGTCTTCCAACCTAGAATGTTCCATGACAAGCACAACTAGTAGCCAAACAAAGCTGACCAGTGCAGCTCACTTTTAAAAAATAGATTTAATCAGATAAGAAATACTAACCCCTCCATATACAGCACTTGTTCTTCTAATTAAAACATGGCTTTTTAGCCCTAAAAATAATGTTGAGGGAGTGGTGTTAAAACAGCGAAGGTCAGACAAGCCATTTATACTCAACCAACACTTACATAAATCTTCTTCAATTGCTTGTCATTATCTCACAGTATCCTTGTTTTAAAGAAATTTATCTGACCTTGAGTTAAATCCTCTGGTTCAGAATATTTCTGTTGAGATACATTTCTTTGCTACAACTCAAGGGCCCTCAGAGACAGGCCAGGACTCTTTGAAAAAGTTTCACTTTGGCAAATAACATTGTCAACACTTTTCTTGCTTCCCAATTTTTTGGAAGAGTTTCAGGGTCTAAGCCATGTTTACTGAGCTGGTGAAGCTGACTTAATTTTTATGAATGAAATAAGAAGATGAAACTTTTCTCTCCTCCCCAGTTCTGATTTTAACTAACTAAATAAATTCAATAATAAAAATAATAATAAAATTATGAGCTACCATAGAGACTTCTGTCACAGGTTCTTTTTATTTGATTTAATTTTTCTAATACATCATCTGTATGTATGGGAATTGGAAAGAACAGCTTGTTGTATCTGCTTATTGCTCTAATTTCTGTGTAAGATCTTAGGAAAATTGGTTCCCAGAACTGGGGTGAAAAATGGGATTGTGGGGAAGAAAAGGGAGCTTTCTCCTGTCCCAGATTATTTCTAGTAGATGTGGAGACTCTTGCTGTTGTGTGAAAATAGTAGTGAATTAAAAACTCTTGAAATATGTCTATTTTATTATAATATTCCAGGAACAGGAAATTAAAAAATGTAAGAGACTGATTAGAAAGTGTAATGTGTTAAAATATAAAGACACTTGGCTTGTGAGGATTTAACATGTCAAAGAGTTTATGTAGAAGATATTAGTATTTACCTGATAATTTCCACACACTTCCTAAATTATAGGGGAGAGGAAATAAATTTGATGCACTTTTCTTGAGATCTTCTATTTTAAACTACTTTATTAGAAACTAAAGTTGAAACACTTCAAAATGAATGGTTTTGCCCAAGGCAGGAAGAAAATGTGGGATGAGTCCAGTTTTTCCCTCCTCCTCCCCAGATTTGAGGAGTGTTTGTCCAGTTGTAGTTTCCCAGCCTCTGGCCAAGGTGTTTACAGGAACTCTTTGCACTAGAAATGATCATTTTATGTGGCTCTTCTCTCTGAGCTCCACAAAGAGTCTTGATGACAATCAAGTTTTAGACCAGGAGTTACTAAATCATCAGCCTGACCTTTTTAAAGGAATTTCATGTATCCTAAGGGTTGTTTTATGCTGTTATTCTCTGATCTCATAAAACAATGTGAGCCTTCCGAAACACCATCTGCAACTAGTCCTGTCCCAACCATGATGGCACCTGAACCTTCTTGAGATACTTTGGCAGGAAAGTCATCCAAGTTATCCAGGGGTGGTTTGAAACCACAGACAATCCATTCCTTCTGTATCTTTTCAATCAGAAATGAGAAATGCTGCTGTTCGGCACCAGCTCCTCATGATGGGCAGCTGGAAGTCATGAAACATCAAACCCAAGTAGGTCTCCAGTGGCAACAGAGAGAAATCCCAGCAGGAAGCACAAATGGGCTCTTGCTCTAAGCCAGGCTCATATTTTGAATTTTGAAGCATTTAAAAGACCCAAGGCGATGCTTTCATGGAGCTTGTTTAGTGAATTAAAAACATTTATTAGAAAGGTCCAGTGAGATGTTGCAATTAAAAAGGAAAGTTTGATTTATAGGGATGATCTTTAGATTAGGAGCAGGCTGAACTCTTGGAAAATGGGCTGATGAGTGGGGCACTGCTAATGAGCTTTTCATGCCTGAAGCTTTTGTCCTAGTAGGACAAAATGGGAAATTTGGGTATGTGAAAAAAGAAAGGGAATTTTGTGTATGTGAATTGCAGTTATGGCTCTCCTTGTGTGTTCTGGAAGAGAGGAGGCCAAGTCACAATAAATACTGGTATCAATTAAACTAAACTGTGGTTGGGATGGAAGTCCAGATACAGGGACAAAACATTTGAGAAGGGCAATCTCAGCCTCAAACACTGATTTTTGGGGCAAGGCAGCCAAGCAGGCAGGGGAGCTGAGGGATCTGCATCTGTGCCCCAGTGTCCTGCATTTATTCTCCTGGTTTGATATCCTAGAACCACAGAATATCCTGAGCTTGAAGGGATCACTGAGTCATCTCCTGGGCAGGACAACCCCAAAATGCCACCATGTGCCTGAGAGTGTTGTCCAAATATTCCTGTTCCACTGTTCAACCACTCCCTGGGAGAAGAATCTTTTTCTGATATCCAACCTAACCCTCCCCTGCTACACCTTCATGATCATGGAATCTCTGATTCAGGCACATATAAGGAGGAATTTGGGGGAAAATTAATTAGTACTTTTGACTTCTAATAACTTCAGAAGGTTTATGCTGAGACAGAGGGCAGAGTGTGCTGGAGTTCTGTAGACGGTGTGTGAAAATGTTGAAGTAAAATACAACAATTAGTTTCTCAAAGTGTTGGAATTGCAGAATAATTAACATTAGCAACCTGAATTCTGAGGCTGTGTGTAAATCAGCTCCCAATCAATTTTCATGTCTTGCACTAATAACACTTCTTAATTCCTCTGTTATTGCCGGAACTCTTACTGTATCTTGATCTGTTCCAAGGGGTAGTAAGAAATTAAAATTAAATAGTAAAATTTCCAAATTGCAGTGGAAGACTTTGACATTTGATCTTCAGAGGTCTTCTAAGTCTCCCAAATAAGCTATAAAACTCTAGAAAAGGTTTCAAAAATTATGTGGGCAAACTTCCTTGGGAACAATTACTTTCCAAAGGGCTTTCTGTGCGAAGAAGTGCTTTGATAGGGAGAGTTTAATATCTTTGTGCTATGTTTTATGGGGCTAACATATGCGCTTATCTGAACTCAGAGAAGACAGATTTATTAAAATATATATTTAATCAATAGACTAGTGTGAATATATCCTGTTGTTTATTCTCTCCATGTATACAGCATGCGTTTTTAGGATGTGATATAGCTGAAATACTTTGTTAGGCCTCATATTATTATTATATATTAGGTTATTGTTGTGGTTTTAAGCCTGAGTCAAACCATAACAATTATATTTCCTTCAAAGTCAAGTGCTAGGCTGCAATGACATCTGAATTCAAGACAAAACCCAACCAAACTGCTCCTCTCCTCTAGTTGCTTCTTCCATTTGTGTCATTATTGGCCCCTTTAAAATCGTATTTCATCCTGATGAGTGGAGCGGTTTTAACCAATCCCAATTTGCAGAAAGCCAAGAAAATGGCCAATATGTCTACAATAAATATTCTCTTTATTAATATTTGACATCAACATAAAATTGAACATTAGGAATATCAAATATCCATTCTTACTGTTCCTCATTCAATCTTTCTATCAGCTTGTCACTATCTGCCAGCTGTGGCAGAGGGAGAAGTTTTTCCTTTTTTTCCTGGGGACAAATCTGCCTTCAATGGTCCCTGCTGATTTTTTTCCTCCCCCATCCCCGATTGCAGCAGCTCAGTTTGGTGTTTCCAACATTGCTTAGTGCTGGGCTCCAAAGGCACCTCCTTGTCCATCACTCAACTCCCTTCAGTTTGTTGCTGAAGTTTTTGTGCCTCAAGTTTTTCTGGCTAGTGGATACAACAGAGGAAATGTCACTTGGACCTTTGTTAAATTTACAGCCAAATTTTTCAATTAGGATAGAAAATAAAATCAACTATTGGGCAAATTCCCTGGAGATCCTGCCCCATGTTTCTCTGTGCTCGGCTGTGGCCTCTCCTACATCTGTCATCCCTCAGCAAACAGCTTTCAACTATTTGGTGGTAAATCAAATGCAGCCTCTTTAACTCTCTTTGACAACAGAAAGTGCCCAGCTCTAGAAGATAAATGGATAAATCCTGTGTTTGCAGTAGGATGGGCACCAGTTTCATGGATCCCTGGCGCTTGTGACCAGATGTGGTCATGGGAAGGAGCTGGGACTCCACAGAGGGACAGCGTTAATCCTGTGGTCTGATTTATCTCTGGGACCTTGCTTATAACTGCAAGATTTAGGGTGGGGAGGCCCTGACCCAAGTTGCCCACAGAAGCTGTGGGTGCCCCATCCCTGGAAGTGTCCAAGGCCAGGTTGAAGCAACTTGGGTAGTGGAAGGTGTCCTTGCCCATGGCAGGGGGCGGGGCTGGATGAGCTTTAAGGTCCCTTCCAACCCAAACCATTCTATGACCTAGGAGTTGCCCAAATGAACAGTTTTTATCCCATGTAAACTCCTGTGGTCTGGTTTGTGGATAGGACCAGATAGGACTTTCTGGGTATAAGTACCATGCTCACACCTGTAAGGGAGGCAAACTTAGCAATGCACAAGTTCATTGGCGATTGACTTGTTGGACCTTATACAGTTCCATAACAGGGAATGGATCGTGAACAAAGTAATGTCTGGTTTGAGTGTTCTTGCCTTCATCTGTGAGAAGGAATGTCAGGATCACAGACTGATTTGGGTTGGAAGGGACCTTAAAGCTCATCCCATTACACCCCCTACCATGGGCAGGGATACCTTCCACTATCCCAGGTTGCTTCAACCCCTGTTCAGACTGGTCTTGGACACTTCCAGGGCTGGGGCAGCCACAGCTTCTCTGGGCAACCTGTGCCAGGTTCTCAACATTCTCAGACTAGCCTAAGAACAGCAAACCAAGGAACTGAGCTTCAACCCAAAGTCTCCTCTCATTTGAAGTGACCCAGGATCAGGCCCACTAAGCCAGGCTTTGACACTGCACCAGAGCCCAGTGCTGTGTCTCATTCTGCTGGAACAACTGTGCTGACGATGGACTGATGGTGTTTCCTGACTTTTGTTAAAACTTCTCTCAGTTGCTCAAAACAGGTGTTGTCTTTGACATAAGTTTTCAAGACTGTTGATAGAAGTTTTCAAGAACATCTGACACATGTTCTTCAGTCACTGGCAAAAAGAATTTTATTTTTTTTATTTAACATGCTGTTCTTTGGGATCCTGATTAAGCACAAATTATCCTTCCATCAAACTGAGTCATTTTAATGCAGAATTACTGCAAAAATAAAGCCCATTAGAAGGGAACATTGCCACTGGGACTGATGAGTGGAAAATAGGGATATTGGACAGGCAGGCTGGGACTTTTTTGTGTTGGATAAATCCAGTTTTAGCATCCAAGGGGAGAAGCCAATTGTTATTTACTGCTGGCCTGGATTTATCTGTGGTGTTTTCATGTGAATTGGGCTTGAATACATGTGTTATTTTTAAAGAGTCCCAGGGGTATTTGGAATTTGGAGGAAAAAGGGAGAATGATAAAATTAAAACAGAAGCTGTAAAATAAAGTGAATAAATGTTAGGACTGGGTGACATACATATAAAAAAGTGCTGGTAATTCATCATGACATGATCCAGGCAGATATTTTACCCAGACCTCCTGAGAAGCGGTTAGAAGATCCCTGGAGTGTGGTTCACTGCAGGGTTTGCCTCTTTTATTTGGTCATTTATATTTACCGGGTTTCCAGGGTTTTCTCCTTTTTATGTGGCAGAGAAGATTCCCTTGTAGAATATACAAAATCCTTGATTTGGAAAGGCTGCTGAGAGGCACAGTTTAGTCTCAAAATGTGGCTGATGGATCCAGCTGCAATCAAAGACAAGTACAGAGATTTTGTCTTTGTATTTGTCCAAACTTGTATAAAAGATAACAACCTTTCCAGTTAAGAAAACTCTTAAAACTTGGATGTCCAGGGCAGTGGTGGATCCCCATCCCTGGAGGAGTTTAAAAACCACATGGTTGTGGCATTTGGAGACATGAGCTAGTGGTGGCCTGGGCAGTGCTGGGTTAAAGGTTGGACTGATCTTGGGGGCTTTTCCAAACTGTGATTTCATGACATGAACACCAAGACTTGCTGGCACTTTATTTTTCAGCACATGTTGCCCTTTTCTGGGCCAGCTGGCTGCACCTCAGGGAGCCTTTCAGGATGAAACGTGCTGAGAAAAAGAAATTATTATTATTATTATTATACAGCTATTGTGGTTAGGAATATGCAATTTATACATTCCAGACTGTGGCCAAGCTCCACGCGAGGATAAGATTGAAAAAAGAAAAGGAATGCTATAATGGCTGCAGTCCTTCTTTGGAGCCTTCTCTACGGTATACCTTTGGAAAGTGTAGTTTTCTTCTGAAGTTCTTTGAGGATAAATCTGGATTGATGAGGAATCTTGGAATGGGAGATAAATCTGTCTTTTGGAAATGTAAGTTTCTGGCCTTGAGCCTTCTCGAAGAGACAGCAACTCTCACCTGCACTTGAATATTTCTGGGATTGGGACTTTTGCTACTTGAATTTATCCATCATGTAAAAATTATTGATTGATTACTTTATTTGATGACAGAAAAAGACCTTCTAGAGTGAAACTTGAATATATATTTTTCTGGGTGATAGACATTGGAATAAATATTTGAAGAAGTGAAAACACAAAATGATTTAGCTTAAAACACCTCAAAACTGGTCAGGTGTGAATTTTACTGCTTAAATTTGGCACTGTGTGTGCAGTGGTCAGTGTGTTTTGGGGCTATAATGTAATGCGGAGAGAATGGAAGAATCCATTGGGAACCTCAAACTATATTGCAAGTTTTATCTAGATGGAATAAAATTATCCAACCTGGCACAGCAGAAAATGCAGGGATATCACCTAAGGATGTGTGATTAAATTTCTCATCGTGGCATGGTGCTTTGTGCTGGTGGAGTGCAAATAATAAGAAATTGCTCTGTTTTCTGCATTTCCTATTCACTAGTTTTGTTCTGCACCATTTTTAAGATCACAGGCCCTTCAAAATATGGAAAAGTAATAATAGTTGGGCTTCGGTTGCGTTTGTGTGGCCTCTCCCTCATAAAAATGGTGTAACTCAATTTTCTCTCCAAACTATGTAAGTCACAAACAAAGACTGATGCTCTCTCTAAACTTCCCTTCTGGGGAGCAACAACATGAACTTGGCACAATCTGCTTCTCAAACAGGGGGAAAAGCTGTACAACAAAGCTTTATTTGATGCAAAATCCAGCAGGATGATACTGTAGATTGCTTTAATAATTTGAATTTTGTAATGCTAATGAGTCTTCTATCTCTTCCTTGGTTTTATGTGGTGGGAGAGCTGTAAATTAAGGGAAGCAGATATTAGAATTACAAGGGCAATCATGCTTCATAATCACCAGCCAGCAAAGGGTTTTATTTCAGCAATGAACAGGAAATATTCAGAACAGTGGTATTAATTTTTTTGCTTTATTAGATCCAAATTAGCCAATCATAGGCACATGATAAAGTGAAAATCCCACTGGAGCACATCAGGTGCCCAGAGCTTTTGCTGCATCCCAGATAATGAATTCAAAGCTCAAGGTAGCATTCTTAACAATGTTTAGGCTCATTACATCTGAAAACACTTGGAACTGGGAACCTACTATGGATTTTTTTTATGTCTTTGTCTTGCAAGTATTTTTTTATATACTTGAATAAAACACAACTTTATGCAAGTCCACATGCTCCCAGTACAACCAAGACTTCTAAGGAAGGAAATATGACTCTTTAAATCACAATTCACATCTGCTGATGGAACTCTTTTGTCATGAGTATGGGGGTTTGTTGGTTTTTGATTTTTTTTCCTGCTCAGCTTGGACTGAGTGCAGATGGGGAGAAGTGTGGTTATTTCTGATACTGATTGTGTGGATTCTTCACACGTAACACAACTGAAGAGCACAGAGAGGCTGAATAATAAGACATAGAAGGGATGAAGGGCAGCCTTATGCAGACTTTGTTCTCCCTGCCTTTAGGAGCCAGTTAAAATATAATCAGATATTGCATCTTCTATCACTTCAAAACTAGTCTGGGTGAGGCATTTTTATTTTTATTTCTTCTTTTACTTGAGTCGTGTTCTTGAAGTGCTTGAATATTCTTTTTTTTCCCCTTCATTTATTTTCTGGAAGTGGTTCAAAAGACATTTTGAGAAGTTAATGAGACAATTTGCAATTTATCTTGGTGCTTTTTTCTTTCTTTTGGGGGTGATCCAAAGCCATTTGAAGGCAATAGAATGGTCTCATTGGCTCTGAAGAGCTCTGGGTGAGGCCCTGGATGAGAATTGTTGTTAGTCTATTGACAATTAGGTGATATCTCCATATGTGAAATGATAAAATACACCTATAAATGTTATAGCTCTGAGTGTTTTAGTGTTGCTTTGCAGCTCAGTTTTCCAGCAGTTAGGCTGGCCTTGGATGTGAGTGGGGTAGAAGAGTGTTTGGGTACACAAACCACTTTAAAAATGGCTTGAAAATAATCAGAGAATGTTAAAAACTGGTGCTAAAAAAGAAAAAGAAGAAAGAAGGATAAAATCCAGCTTTATTATTTGAGCGGGGATGTTTGGCAAAGGCTCCTTTTCAGTTGTTATGGGTCATGAGGAAGTTGTATCACAGGCACAGGTGGAGTTATTCCTGCCTTGGGACTGGAGGTGGACTGGGTGGCCTCTTGCTAAGTCTCTCACAGTTCTATTTTGGGGGTTCTTGGTTGGGTTTGTTGGCTTTTTTGGCCCCTACAGAGTGGTGTTCATGAAAACTCTTAATGGCACATTAATTATACATCAACACATTGTTGTGGTGCTAGAGGAGAGGGTATGTATAAATGTGAGGGAAGAAACTGAGATAAAAGAAGAAGAGAGAGGAGAATTGAAATGGCTCTCACAGGTAAACAAGACTCAATGTCACCCCTGATATTTGCAGCTTGCTGAAGGTGAGGAGTGAAATGCGTATTTGTAGCTGTGTCAATATTAGCACATGAAAAGTTGAAGATAAAACAGAACTGACCTGTAGGTGTTTCCCTTGGGCTCATTAGTTGTGCTGAGAAGGAGCTTTGGGAACGGTTCACAACTGTGGGTTTCCCTTGCACACGGCAAAGTTCCAACAGTGGCTGAACATGCTTATTTCCAATGCTCCTGGGTCAGCCTCATTACACAAGATGTGGATACAGGGGCAGACATATGATGTGGGAACTGTTCCGGATCCATCTTTTAAACCATGAGCTCCACTTACTGCACCAAGTTTGTTCCTCTGTCCCCACAGCAGCAGCTGCAAGGAAGTCCAGGTTGTGTAGCAGTTGCAGCACTTGGCCATTGCCAATATGTTGGCTCCACCACTCTTCAATGAGCAGTGTTTAGATGATGCCTGGAAACTTCCTCACATGTGAATTTTCTTCAAGTGGTGCTGGCTTATTTTCTAGGGTAGCTTTGCTCAAATCCGAAGTGGCCACAGCTCCAAGTTTGGCTTTTGTCTCATTAATAATTTCCTATTATTTTTTTAACTGACCAAGTAATGGGGATCTTATGTCTCCACTTTAATTGTAGAATCATAGAATGATTTGGGTTGGAAGGGATCTTAAAGCTCATGTCATTCCACCCCTGCCATGGGCAGGGACACCTTTCCCTAGACCAGGTTGCTCAGAGCCCCATTCAGCCTGGCCTTAGGTCCCTTCCAACTCAGAATATTCTGTGACTCTGTAACTTTTAATTTTGGGGTGAATCCATGGGATCTTGGTTCTCTCTCACTTTGTAAGGTTTCAGCGTGGGGTGGAGGCAGATATGGCCTGAGATCCCCACTCTGGGACACATAATAAATACTCTTCTCTGCCAATGTGTGCTAAGGAAGAAGTTCTGTGTTTCTCAGCAGAGCAGTGCAGCCAACTCAGCCTCCCACTGCAAACCTTAAGTTTCTCAGAAACACAGGAAATGACTCTCCTGATATAATTTTTTTTCTCCAAAGTAGCATCTAGTTGCTGACTAATATCTGGCTCTGGTTCAGATTGCTTTGGTGGGAAGTCTGAATGCTTTATAGCACCTCGGGGGGATGGTTAATAGCTTTATCAGATAATTACAGTGCTGGAAACAATGTGAGATGTGTGTTCTGTCGTGGGGATTTGAGATGCACCCTCTCTCACAGAGCTCTTAGTATTAATATCTTTTCTTCTCTCATTCATTTCAAATAGCAAAGGATGAGCTGGAACAGACGGTTACTCCTTGTCCCCTTTGTCCTAGTCAAAGTCCCAGACCTGCTTGTTGTCCCTTGTCAGTCTAAGGGAAGCTCTATACTACCAGCTCTAGTTGGCTCTTCTCCAACACATGATTTGGGAAGGTCGTACATGCCTTTTCCAAGGACATTTTAGAGGATGAGGGACTCTTTGCTTCTCCAAGGGAGGAACTCAAAGGGGTGGATGGCACACCTGTGCCCAGTGAAGGCTTTGGTGTGACCTGCACCCTCGATGTTGCATTAGGATTGTGGGATAAAAGGTCCTTTTCGTCTACACATGCACAAACCTGCTGTAAAGATTTGGGAACTTGGGCTTAGGATGTGAAGCACGGGGTTCATGAGCAGCCTCAGGGACAGTGTCTCATCCCTGGATGGCTAAGGGAAGGCTGAGTCACAGCTTCTAAATATGAAGGCAGTTAATATTAACAATGAGCAGAGTCAGAAGCAGTAGGGAAGAAAATGAGTCTGAGGAGATTATGTCTCTTAACCCCTTAGGGCTGGTAACATAACTCATTGTAAAATTAACTTTATTAACTTTATTAACTTTATTAGAGTGCCTTGAAACCTAACCTTAAATTAGATGTTCAGCTGAATTTTAACCTTCTACTGTAAGAGTCCCTGAAGGCTGGACAAGTTCCCTTACAGGAAGGAGGAAGAAGTGGACAAGGACCTTTCACTGTTCCCTGAAACCACTACTTACTCCATGTGACTGAGCCAATTGTGAAGGTTTTGTGTCCTAAACCCAAGCTTCTAAGTCAGTTTCTTGTGTGCTTGTGCTTCATGTCCTGTTCCCTTTTCAAGTCAGATCAAATATATCTCAGAACAGAAAATGTTACTAATAGGGTGTTTGTGTACTTGGAAATATCAACTATCATATTTGCAGAGCCAAAAGATTGAGTAAAACTTGGATGAGTTAGATATAAAATTCTCTTCCATCATCAAAGTAGCAACATCAAGCCATGACCTCTCTATGTTCAGACACCCTGCAAGCCAGAAGCAGAATTTAAATGTGACTGGCCTCTTGTTAGCTTAAAAAAAATATTAAAAAAAGTAAAAAAAATTACTTTTTTGAACTTTCCAAGTTCTATTCAAAGCTGAATCATTGAAACACTTGGACAGGAATTGCCTTTCAGTGATTTTTGTCTTCCAGCTCCCACCAACTTGTACCAGTGTGCAAGTCCCCAGTGGCTGTTGGATCCTGTAGATCTCAGTGCCATCATCAACCTCCTGAAAATACACAAGGAGCCCTTTTCCAAAGACATATTTCCGCTTTTATCCAGAGATAATCAGAACAGCTCCAGGGAGTTAGTGTTGAGCCACTGGGAGATCCCACTTTAAAGCTAGGAACTGCTTTTAGAGCTGGTGAACTGGTGGCAACTGAGTTTGAACTTCTTGGCAGACTCTTCAAGGACATTGTGTTTCCTTGCTGGGATTTTCAAGTGTCTGGAGACACTTTGTGGGAGTTGCAAGTGTCAATTGTTTTTAAACCTGCACTTGAACACGTTCCTTGACATGGAAATGAGCCACAAACTGTCCCATCAATCTGTCTGAACATTTAACATCACAGGCTACTTAGACAAGTATCTTTTATAGAGTACAAAAGACAAGGTTTTCGCATGACATGTATAATTTATTTTAGTGAAGTCAGGCTGTATCACTTATATAAAAGCCAAGCTTTTTAATTTTTTTAATAAAAAATCTAGTATTTTTGTGCTTTCCATAAAGNGTATTCAAGAGTTCATTTCTACTCTGAAAATATCCTGAAGCATTAACTACTTGGTTTAAAAAGTCCTGGTCTCCTATAAACTCGTCAGAAAAGAACGTGGCCCACCCATCCTTCCTGTGTGAAGCACTTGAAAGTGAGGATTTTTCTCTCTTTGAGGAATATCTTTGTTTAGATCTCTGTCCTACCCCAAAATGTTTTGGGAAGTTAAATATTTTTATAAAATCCAGGAGATAAATCAAATTTAGAATAGCAGTGATTGGTATGACCTTTCATTTTGAAAACATGAAGGCGGGGGAAATGGTTGAACTTCTAGTCTTCATTTTTTAAAAGCCTTGAGTTATTTTCCTTGGTGAAGGACAAATTTGAAGTTGCACACCATCAAATATTGAATATATTTGCTGCTTATGTAAAAGAGTACTTTAGCCTAGTGAGATAGAGGAGATTAAAGCAAGCTGGCTGCATCCCCAAATTCAATTGTTTTCCTGGGAGAT
The DNA here is from genome assembly GCA_013390005.1 of Calyptomena viridis. Classification (NCBI taxonomy): domain Eukaryota; kingdom Metazoa; phylum Chordata; class Aves; order Passeriformes; family Eurylaimidae; genus Calyptomena; species Calyptomena viridis. The sequence goes on along the minus strand of WEIV01025162.1, from coordinate 654,168 downwards.
GCCATGCAGCTTGGCAAGAGATTGACACTGTGTCAAATCTGGTTCTTTAAAATTGCACTCAAACGAGCTGCCCTCTAAATACGTCCCTGAAAACTACGGCAGCCTGGTGAAATTAGTGAATTAAATTTCTGAGAAAGTATTATCCCAGCCCAAGGAAGCCCTTCCAGACTGTATCATTGGTTTGAATGTTAAATTAAGGCATGTTCCCTCCCAGGAGCTCCAAGCAGTGCTGAGAGAGGCCAGTGGTGTATCTTCTGCTCCCTCTGGAGGGAAATGTGTTGGCTTTGCCGGTTTGTTCTCCACTCCATCCCTGGACTCTTGGGGGAAGGTGGCCCAACAATAAATTGATAAATCAATGAGGATGTTGTTTACTCAGTTAAAATTAAGTCTCGTGTCGTAGGTGTGGAAACACACGTCCGTGAAAAGGTGAGGGCTGAGGGCTCAAGGCAGTTGCTGCCTGACATTAATGGGAGGTATTTGATGATGCCTTTGAGCAAATGCAGTCAAGAGCCCAAATCTCCTCCTGAACTCAGCACAGCCTTGTTTTACTATCAGTCCTTATCAGCCTGGACAGTGCCAAGAGATGTGCTGTATGTGTGGTTATCAGATCAAGATTAAACACCACAGTTCTCTTATCAACTCCAACGCTGAGCCACAGAGTTCCATCTGCAGACCACCTGGCAGGGCAAGCCCAGTGTTACAATTCCATATGGAAACTGGGATTAGAGAAAGTGATAAAATGCTAGAACTCCTTGAAAATGCTCTTTTTTTTTCCCTTGCTATCTTGTAGTGTGAAGGATATCACGTGAAAATCTTGGTTTAAGCAATAAATAAAAAGTGAGACTCCTTAAAGCCTTAGGAGTAGAAATGAACTATTTTCTCTTCCTTGCCATTAAAACATGGGCATCACTCTTTGCTGGTTGGTTGATTAAACTTTCCAAATCTTACTAAGTATACAAAAAATGTACGTTTTAAGTACATTCTGTTTGCACACCAATATGTGCAGAATCAAAAAATACAGATTAGGGAATGCTCATATTAGATAAATAATAATCAGCAGCAGTAGGGTTCCAAGTTTTGGGTGTTGGTGTTTGTGTGTGAGTGATTTCTAAGGGTAATAATAGGGAAGTCAAAGTATCTTGCAGAAGGCATTTGGATGTGTTTCTGCAGCTTGGTGAATGTCTATTTTTTTATGCCTTTCCCCTCTCATTACTATCTTGGCTAAAAGGTTTGACAAGATTTTTGGTTTTCAATGCTAGAAAATACAGGAAAATCGTGATTTGATTTAATTTTTCCACTTGAGAGATCTGTCCTGTCTCAGCAGCTTGTTTGGGATGCAATATCTTTTATTCACACCAAAATATCTGGTAGTCGGTGAGTATAAACTAGTACTGTGCTCTTAAAAGCCAACTAGCTTTAGGATCAGGAAATGAGTGGCAACCTGGAGAATGTTGTGTCTGAGGCAGATCTGGCTGTGCTTTAAAGAAATGCAAACAGGCAGTGATTAAAATTAGCACTGAAAGCAGAACTCACTTGATGCGGAGCTGTCAGTGAAATCCAAACCTTTGGAGTGAACGATGGCTTTTGACAGTATTTTCATCAAGTTCATGGAAAACAAAATTTTTTTAGTGATTGACCATCACCAGTTAAAAGAAATGAGATACTGGTGGTCTAAAATACACAGACAACCTAAAAGGCATTTTTATTGATGAAAACCTTATATTCCAATTTTCTATTTTTAAACTTAGAGAGGAGCTGCTTTTTTTGGTCAATGTAAATTATTGAGATCAATGACACTGTGCTGAAGGGATGAATTTCCATCCTGATATGGGAAAACATGGGCAGCTGGAGAATTTTGACCAAAGGTCCTTGAAACTACTTCAAGTTTTCAGAGCTCTGGGGTTTTCAAAGGAGGCTTTAGGCTCTGTTTGAATCCTGTGTAGGCGTTGTTGGAGGCAGATGCTGTCAAAAATCACCCGTAGCATACAAAATTCTCTCAAGGTAGAAGCTCCTGCTCACAGGGAGGCTCCTGATCAGGTAGGATCCTCTCACCTGTTCCCCAAAATAGTCTCTTCTTGTCTATTTTTTTGCAAAATACACTGAAAATCATGGAAAACCTGGATTTCAGAGAGCAGCTGCCTGAAGTTTGAATGTCCTTCCCAAAACACAGCCACTAAGCAGGTTTGATGCTCCCTCAGCATTCACAGCTCCCTTAGATGTAATGAGAGTTGTGTTGAGAAAAACCTGCTGTTCTTAATTGCTTTAAAAAGGACTTTATTTCATCCATTAAAATGAAAAATCTCCTGTAGCAGCAGCATATACAAATCTGTTTTCATGTTTTTGTTCTGAACTTTCCTTTAAATGAACTCTAGGAAACCCCCCCACTTTCTGAAGGAAAATATTTGATATTTACAACAGAGCAAGAACTGAAAAATCCATTTTAAAATAGATGATGATTATTACTATGATTCAGACTTGAAATTCTGTTACACAAACTCCCTCTGTTGTATTAACCACTTAAATAATTTGAAAAAATTGTGGTCCAAGTGGCTACCAAAAAAAAATTTCCTCTGAAGTCCCAGTGGTACTTCACTTCATTCCATATTAACTGATGCTTCTTATCATAAAGTGAGTTCTCTTTTAGCAAAACACCTTTTCTGTTCTTCTGGGCAATTTAAAATTAAAGGTTGACAGGCCATGCTAATGAAATAAAGCAATAAATATTTTCTGACAGGTGCAAAATACGGGACTTGTTGGATAAGATTATATTCTGGAAAATTTTACTTGGTAAATCTAATTTGTGTCAGTTCAATATTGGCTTGAACATCTAGTTCTAATTTGTTGAAAGCACCAGCAAAGACTATCACCATTTGTTTAGCACAAAGCAGTCAATCTATAAGGATGAACTTCGTCAAATTTAATTTTCTGAGCAAAAAAAGACAAAGTAAGAAAAGCAGCAAACCCCCTCGTGTCACTTCTCCCTCTGAACAAAGGGAGAAGTAAAGGGTGTTTGAGAACGTTGGGGCAGTGCTGGTAGCCAATATATTGGCACTGCCAACAGAATCCATGTCAAAAGGAGCTCAGGAGAGGTTATCAAACTTCCTATTGATTTATCATGCAGAATATTGGAGATTGAGTTTTATCAACAGAAAAACCTGGATCAGTTGCTTTCTCATCATTCCTTTTACCAGTATGGGAAGATTCAGAGTTTAAATGTGATCCAACTACTTGGGTGGCTTAAAATTAAGCCTCAGGGTGAAAACATTTCATTTACTGTAAGAAAAAAGGGAGAACCTCTATGGAATAAAATAATTTGACAGGTTTTTTTAGGTGTTGCTCATTTTTATTTGTGTTTTCATTTTTTTTTAGGAAAACAATGATACTCTAGCCCTTTATAAGGTCACTCTTGCAGTGAAGTGACAATGAAATGCTGAGAAGTTGGAATGAGGTGATCTTTAAGGCCCATTCCAAACAAACCATTTTGAAATTCCATGATCCTTCAGGCCAGTGTTTGTCTTAACCAGTTTCCCCAGTGAAGCTGTTTGAGATTAGGGTGAAATTGAGAAGGAACATCCCTACTATTTATTTAATATTGGAGTTAATTTAAATTGATACATTTCCACTTGGGTGAGGTCAGCAAACGAGTACATCAGACTTTTAAAATGTACATTAAATTCCACATTTTTTTACGTACCTCCCTTCTAAGGGTGATGTTTGCTCACTGTGTATTTATATTCATCATGCTGCACCTCCTGAAGGGGCAACTGCTGCATTCAAATGATTGAATTCCAAATATAAACATTATGTTTTCATTAAGGTTTATTTTTGAGGGGAATATGGAATGAACCTGAGTGAAAGCCAGAAACAATCATCTCTCCCACGGCCTTGGCTGCTGGATTTCAGAAAGGGTAATAATTGGTGGTCAGGGATCTTTAGCCTTGTTTTGGGGGGTTGAAAAATCCTGCAAACATTTTTCCTTCACCCTTTGACTGGCAGAAAAGTGTTGGGTTTTGTTCCTTATGAACACTCAGCTAAGGAGCTAATTGAAATAATTAAGTATAGACTAATCTGGCTGCTAATTAAGCACAGTTAACAAGATACTGGGTTTATTATGTGCTGTCCCTTGTGTTTTCTATGACTCTCTTACTGGATATTGCACAAAGCTGCAGGATTTGGGGAATTTGCCTCTCCTTAAACCTTACCAAGATGGGATCTCCAGCCATGGTGCTGACTTAAAGAATTTGGGGCAAACCCTTTGTGTGAATCGTCCAGCTTCTCTGATCCATGGCTGGAGGATTTTTCAGTTTTAAAACTCTCACCTCAATAGAATCAGCAGGGCTTACATCTAATTAAAAATTAGGGTTTCTTGGAATTCTGAATTTTAAGCCAGGGTTTAAACGACCTTTGCACTGCAGCAGGGGGAGCTGAGGGGGATGTTGAATCATGGACACTGTGGAGCAATGATTCCTAAAAATGAGCCTCATCTGCACAGGGCATGAAACCCACTTTTAACCTCCAGCTACCCCTACAATTTGCTGTGAAGGGCTCTCTCCACTGAGGAGATGCAGCCTGGAATATCAGGAGTGTTGCCTGGAGGCTGGGAATTGTGCTGTTTGCAAAAGTGAGGTTGTCAAGCAATCCTTCTGTTCTTATGGGTTTTGGGTATTAGTTCTATTTACTTTTTGAACAAGTTTTGTAGGTTTTTTTTTTTCCTGTGAAGTGTAAAGGGAGTATTTCTCAATCTTATTTGTTGAAAGCTCAGCTAACCCCATAAAAAGTCTCAAAAAAAGTAGAGAAATCCATATGGCATATTTATAGTCAATTATTTTTCTGATTCTTTCCTTCTTCAACTCCCAAGTTTTATGTGAGCTTCAGCTTTATCCATTTTACACTTCAGCAAGCTTTGCAAATAAATACTGATGGTTAAGAAGAGTTACTGATCTATTCTTAAACCCAGCTTGATAGTAGCTGTGATGCTGGGGCTGCCTGGATCACATTGACCTATGTTGAATTAGAATCTCATTTGTACCTTTTAAACACCCAGTTACAATGCAGCTAAACTTTAACAGGTATAAAAATAAAAATTGGCTGCATTTATCAAGCTTGCTTTTACTTTTCTGTTCAAAGTAAACCTCACAGAGCTGCAACTGCAGTCACGAAACAGAGTAGACAAAACTCACAAGAGGCTATTTTGGGGATGTTTTGCTTATTAAATTTCTGCAGGATGGGGAAAGATTCTTCTCATCTTTTGCCAAAAAACATTATTATGCAGGTTTTGCACTAGAGAGGCAAGGACTGTGGAGTTTTTATACATAGGTACTCTAGTCTTAGTAAGTAAAACTCGCCCTCTCCTGCCTTTTGGAAATCTGATTTCCAGCTGTATCACTGTGATTTTTGGGTTAACCAGTGTGTAGGCTTCATCCTCAGCATTTTTTTGACCCAAAACTCTGTAGTTCCGACTATCACTCTTGGACATCATTCTGAGCAGCAGCACCTGAATATCTGCATGAAAATATGTTCTGTTTTAGTCTAGGGATTAATGGTGGTAATTGTGGATGAGTGTGACAAGAAATTATATGTTTCTGTCTGTACTCTGCTTAACTATGTGGTGTTTAGTACTTACAGATCTTTGCACAGTTTCTGCACTTTTTGTTTTTCAGAATGTCTTCGTTGAATGAAAAGAATATATTTTCCATCTCTGAAAGTGTCCAAGGCCAGGTTGGATGGGACTTGGAGCACTCTAGGATAGTGGAAGGTGACCCTGCCCATGGCAGGGGGTTGGAACAAGGTGATCTTTAAGGTCCCTTCCAACTCAAACCATTCCATGATTTTATTGTGCTCAAATACCAAACCACAACTTTACCAATTTTTGTGATTCCCTGAATAAAAGTGTCCGTGTAACAGTGTTGGAATTTAGTTACATTATGGCTTTTTTTTTTAATATTCTCATAGAAGTTAGTCCAACTTTAGAATCTTGAGGAGCATGACAGAATAACCTGAATTAATTTTGGAGCTCCAACAAAGTGTCTTTGGCCATAAGAGGCTCTGTATTAGTCCTCAATGCGCTTTTACTGATATTTGGTCTCTTCAACTCCCAAAAGGAGGTTGGAGCCAGGTGGGGGTGGTTCCTTCTCCCAGGTAACAAGTGACAGGATGAGAGGAAACAGCTTCAAGTTGTGCTGGGGGAGGTTTAGATTGGATATTGGGGGAAATGTCTTCATGGAAAGTGTGGTCAGGCACTGGCACAGGCTGCCCAGGGCAGTGGTGGAGGTCCCATCCCTGGAAGTGTTCAGAATACATGTGGATGTGGCACTTGGGGACACAGTTTAGTGTTGAACACTGTTATAATAACTGGGTTATTGGTTGGACTTAGATCTCAGAGGTCTTTTCCATGTTGTGTTTTGGGAGAAGATGACCCTGCCATGGAGGTGTGCCTGTGGCAGGAGTGGCAATCTGAAATTTTAGCCACAGCTGGCTTTTTTGTCACCTTTAAATGAAAATCACTGCACACTTCTTGTCTTTGCACTCCAGAGTATCCAGGAGCATACCCAGCAGCTTCAAACACCTTGCACTCCAAGCAAAACAGTTTTACTTCTGGCTGTCAGACATTATGAGATTGGAAGTTATGAACTTCCAGATCAGCACAGCCATGCCTGGATTTCCTGCAAGTGACAAAGCTCTCTGAGTTTGAGGACACAATTGAGGAGGCAACTGCACTGATAGACTTGGCTTTCAACTCCACTTCTGCATCAGAAAGACGTGTTGTCCACATCCCAATCCTCTTTATGCTGATTGTGAAGGTGCACAAAGGACAGAGTTGATCTTCAGTCGATGGAACATTTCAGTTGCTAATTGGCAGCTCCACAGGTGGGACAGTCTGTGTGAACCACAGAGTTCAGCTGAAACTGCAGCTTTGTGTTGCTAAAATCTCACTTCCAGGACTGTTTTACGGTTTGTGTGACAGGGAGCTTCGCCAACGGATGCTCTGTAGCCAAAAATATGATGCACATCGTTGTGAGGCGTCACCTTTTCATTAGGAATAAGAAACAAGAATTGTGTTCAGCATCTGGGATTATTTTATGTTACATATCACTGTTGTTTCCATTGTTTGGGGCTTATCCTGTTGAATAAAGCAAATTTTAATAATCCAGACATCCCATCCTTCCTGAAGCTGGGAAGCTGTGCCTGCTCTTGGCCACCAACCCTGACAGAAAACGGAGGGGAAATTCAGAGCCAAAGCTCTGTCACCTTTGTCATTCCTCCCTCAGCCTCACACGAAAAGGCAGCACTGGGTTAATCCCTTCTGGAGTGGGATGCGGGATTCTGTGTCTTTGGCATGTGCAGCTCCAGGGAGCTCTGCCAGCTGGGTGGGTTTGAATAAACACTGTCAAATGTCTTCATGTTTCTAAACTATTGGGGTGTATTTTGAGTCATAGGTGTGCAAAAATTTGATCTCTTGAGCAAAATGTATCTTGCTGGAACTTCTCTGGAAAATTTCTGAGGATGACTGAAGAAAGTGTTTTGTTTTGCCTGTTAAACAAAGTTCTTACAATAATTAATGTAAGAAAAAAAAGTCAGACAGATCAAACCCTCTTGTGTGCTCAGGCTTTGGAGAAAAGGAGGTAATTTTTATATTTTTATGAAGAAGCAGCTCTTTGAATTTCTGTTGAATTTTTTACCTTTTTTTAAAGATATTTGGCTTTGTTCAAGAAATTATTGAGAAATCCTACACAGAACACACCAGGGTTTGTAGTTGTCACTAAATTTCAAAGTCAGAAGTCAAAAATAAGGAAATGTCATTTCTGGACTTTTTTTGTCTGTAGTGACAATATCTTTTTTTTTTTTTTATGGAATCCCACTGCTGTCCACACAAAGGGAAGATTTATTCCTTGTTCCAGTCAATGAACTATAATTTCCTCAAGAATATCTAAGAAAAATCAAACCCAATCATGTGTTTGCCAACCAGCTTGAAAATCTGTGTTGTAACCAAATGACCAAACTTTATTAAAAACAGTTAACTCTGAGTAAAATTACCTTTCATGTTTTTTTAATACCAGTTTTTTCTGTCTCCTTTGTTGTATGATGACTTTTATACTTATTATGAAATACTAAGTGTTTAATCTTAATACAAGAGTAAATTTAAACTACTAAATTATGATCTTATTATAAAAGTGTTAATGCTTGAATATTTCTTGTATGGGTGAGAGAAATTGCATTTAAAAATAGGAACATAATTTTTAATATTTTTTCATTTGTCATATCTTTTTTACTGTATTTTACTTTTTTTACTATTTTTCTTCCCTTCTTTTGTCATATTGTGATTATTTTTATATTGATGAATTACATCCAGAAATTTGAAATTGGACAACAGAACTGTTGGCTTGGTATGTCTATGAAAAGTGGGAAATCCAGATGTGGTGAGCATGTTCTCCCTTTTATCTTGAGTAAAAGTGTTGCCTAAATGAGAAGTTCCTCAGGATTTCATTCACAATAAATTGATGCAACTTTGAAATATCATGGCCTTCATACAAAAAGGAAATTTCTAATACAGAGATAGAAATAATGGCATTGAGATGATGTTGATGGGGCCAAATATAGAATTTAAGGAAGATTCTATTCCTAGCACACATTGTGAAATATTTTACTACAAGTTTAAGAAATTTCAAAGTCGGAGAACTATTTCTTCCCATACATAGCCCTGTGATACTTGTGGATAATGACAAAAAGTAAGAAAAGTCGTTTTCTGGGGATATATTTTCTTTTGTTGTTGTTGTTTGTTTTTTTTTTTCAATGTGGTGCTGATAATTAGTAATTATTTGGTGATTAATAGAGTAATGAAGTAGAACTTGTAGCCCTCATTCAGAAATTGATTAAACACAGGAATCCTGAGGACCAGAAATGTTTGGGTTTGTGCCAACTACTTGTGAAAATCTATGAAAAATGATCACTGATTTGCCTTGAAAATCTTTCTCCAGAGGCTGAAGATGCCTTGGGAAGGGGAGAAAATAAAAAATCCAAATATTTTGTGCCCCAGACACCACCTGAATTGCAATGTTCCATCACAAGGTGGCAGTTATGCCTCACACATAACTTTTTTATTCTCACTTACTTTTGTTCCAGCTCCCAAAAATACCAGTCTGTGCCTCCTCAATTCCCTCTTTTTATTCTCTGAATAAACATTTTTTACACCCATGAAAGAGGACCCTTACTGCAGCTACAGATTTGAAATCTAATTCAATGACTATACCCAGGAAGACTAAAAATAGAAGAGAGGTTGTAAAGTTTCATTTTCTTTTCACACCACGAACTTTGATTAAAATTATTTAGGTCAGTGAGTGACTGAAATTGCTCCTGTTGGTGTTTTTAAATGTTGTTTGTGGATGAATTAACCATTTATCTTATCTGTATTTCATTTTTTCTTATATCATCTTTATTCAGAGCTTCCATGACAGTCCTTGTGAGTGATATTTGGGGCTGCTGGGGTCAGGTTGGTGTGTTCAAATAATGGTATTATTTCATTGGCTGTAATTTTGCAACAGGATCTGCTTACAGGTATAGAATAACTTCTGGAATGAGCTTTCACACTTGCCTTGACTTTTCCAGGAATCAGGAACAGGCATAACCAGCTGTTCTTGTACGAGGTGCTTTGGGATGTGTTTGCTCCTCTTCCCAATCCCTCAGGAGCTGAAAATCTTGTGATAATTTTGTCTCCTTTTGCTTTTTTTTTCTCATCTTGGGATTAATTTTCTTCATTTCTCACACAAATCAGCTTGCTATGGCTTTTTAGAATAGATTTTCCTTTTGGAGTTTTCTCCTAGGATTGATCTTTGACTACAAGAGTCAGAATCAACAAATGTTTCTTAGTGATGCTCAACATGTCTTATGCCCCCCACTCAGAGGTAGAGAAAGCTGGAAGAGTAAAGTTCTTCACGTTATTTCTTTTCTTCCCCATCCCAAAGCTGGATTTTGACTGGAAAAATGGGGTGTATAATTCAACTTCCCTGCAGCACTAGATGCAGCTCAACATTTTTCAATATTAATTTCCTTAAATAACTTGGTGATTCTTTATTTTGTCTGTGAATTCCTTTTTATTTTATTAATTTTGAATGCCAGTCAGAATTGGTGTTTCCACTTTCCTGAGCCCTTTGCTCCAGGCTGAGAGTTATGGGACTGCTGCAGGTGAGGCAGGAAATGATCCCAACAGTTCCAGGCGGAATCCCCAGTAAGGATTGAACCTCCTTTGTGTGGAATGAAGGCTTCAAAACCCCTGTTTGTTCAGGTGCCAGTGAACAACCTTAGATTGTGTGGGCTCTTGTACTCCCTAGGCCCAACTGGGAGGCACTGGTGGTGCTGGTGCCCACACATTCCATAGGATGCTTCCTGTGGGCAACACCCTTGCGTAACATCAGAGACCTGGTCTTTGTATCTGCTTCCAAGCACAGATATAACATTGTATTTGTGGCTTTCTCTGTGTCTCTGAGTGTGAGTGAATGTGGTATTTCTGATTTCTCATGCACCTGCTCTCTTTGCTAAATCAAAGGAATTGGCATTTAAATTGGTTTAGGTCTTGGTTAAGTTCAGTTTTACCAGGTGATGTCAAGATAAACATTTGATTAAGTTGTGAAGAATGAAAGATCCAGACAGCAAAGTGAACAGGCACGGAGCTGTTTGTTTTCCTGGAGAATTTCCATGTATTAGTTTCCTTCTCTGTCTAAAATCCTGTCCCAGAGTGGATCTTGACCTAAAACTGCTTCATTAAACCGAAGTATTTTAGCCCAATTTAAAGGAGATCTACTATAAGAATGACTTTAATGTCCGTGTTTTTTTGAAAACTAACATAAAATTTCAGTGCTTTGATGAGTTGGGGTTGCTGATTTGTTGGTTGGGGTGTTGTGTTGGTTTGGGTTTTTTTTTTGTTCTGTTGGACTTTTTTTTTTTCCTTCTTCTTTGTTTGCGTTTTGCTTTTTTTTTTTTCTTTTTCTTCTTTTTTTGTTTTGTTGTTTCTTTTTTTTCCTTTGGTTTTAACTATAGTTTTGGACCTTTGTTATCCTTATTCTACTCTTTGAGTAACTGTTGTGTGTGTTTTGTTATGCCTATCCGAGCATTTGAAAACTACTGTGAGTGCATGGTTTATTTATGTAATTGATGTGGGATATGGGATAGAAATATGGGATAGAAAGCTGCAAGCTGTGAAAACAGAAGCAGAATTCTTGTTATTGCTCTTTGTTCCCCCTGAAAGCATCAACAAATCTGAAATGTGATTCCCCTTTCTCTTTTTTCAGACCTTCACATGTTTGTGAAACTGCTGGGAAATATTAACTGACCTTATTTATACACAAAAAAAGGTCAGATCTTGCAACCAAATTTCCATTGATTTTTAGGTTTTCTGGCTTTATTACATTTTATTGTTTGTTTGTTCTTAACACAGAATTGGATAATGATTTATTTATTTTCTCAAAAGCTTATTGCTGTAATGGAAAGGTTGCACCCAAAGCTCTTTCCACCTTTACTGTTACTTCTTTTGTTTTAAAGTCATGAATCTGAGCAAATAAGTAGCAAAAGTCTTGGCTATCCTGATATCCCATTAAATTATCAAGGGGATTTTATTTTCCTGATTTATGTGTTGTGTGGAAAACTTCTTGGTCTGGTTTCTTTTTCATAGTTCTCTTGAAATGTGTACAAAAATTGGACATAATAATCACCATAATAAAAATTAATGTTAACATCGATACAAATAATAATTTGCCATATCTCTTTGCAAAGGAAATGTCACGTGGTCCAGCTCCTTTGTGCCCAACATATGCTTTGCTCCATGTTTTCCAAGGCTGATTGTCAGTCTAGAGACACATGGAGTAAATAGTTGAGAAGAAATGTAATTGTGCCATATGGTTTCAAACATTGTGGAGACATTTGTGAGTTTGAAATCCTCGATGTTTTGTGTTTGGCTTTCAGCATATGGTGATGGGGAGCAGCCTGGAGAACTGCTGCCATAAAGCAAGCCCAGGTTAATGCCAAATATATTCCCCATATGTTTATTCCTGTTGTCATCACACAAGGATTAGTTAGAAGGGTTATAAACACAGAGAGAAATAGCAGCATCTATATTTTTGCCCATGAAAAACTGTTTATTAAAACATTGATTAGGAATTGTGATTCTTTCATGGAATGGTTTTGGTTGGAAGGTTTAAGGATCATCTAGTTCCACCCCGTGCTGTGGGCAGGGACACCTTCCACTAGCCCAGGTAGCTCCAACCTGGCCTTGGGCACTTCCAGGGATGGGGCAGCCACAGCTTCTCTGGGCAATCTGTGCCAGGGGCTCCCCACCCTCACAGCCAAGAATTCCTTCCCAATATCCCATCTAACCCTGTTCTCTGTCAGTTTGAATCCATTCCCTGTGTCCTGTCACTCCATCCCTTGTAAATAGTCTCTCACCATCTTTCTTGTAGCTCCTTCAGGCCACTCCCCAGACCTTCTTTTCTGCAGGTTGAACAATTCTGATTCCTCAGCCTTTCCCCACAGCAGAGCTGCTCCATCACTCCAATCATCTGAATGTGCCTTTTCTCTCCATGTTCTCCATAATGAACTACCACAACATAAGAATAATGTTCCCCCCTCTACACTCATTGCAGAGATGATGAATTGTGTTTTCCAGTTTTGCTTAAGTGGAAGTTGCCTTGGAAAATGAGTATTTTCAGGCCTGGTGTGAGGTAAACACTGTCAGTGCACATTAACAGGCTGGGCTATTTGATGGAATTATCTTGGTTTGTAACATTCTCAGCTCGTAAAAAATAATTTTAGTACTGATAATATTTATATTGGAGCTAAACATCCTGACAAAGTGCTCCAACTAAATTGATTTTATTAATAACGTAATAGATCACTAATGGCAATTGTGCTTGAGAGGAACATGGACACACTGTAAATGAGCTCTCCTTCCACCTCCCTGATGCTGCTGCCATTTTTAAAATTGCTTGTTTTATTACAAGTAAATATGTAATGGGAACACACACAGGCACCTTGTGAGGAATATTACAGAGGAATAATGTCCTGATACTGAGTTGTGTGTAGCAATTTCCCCCCAGCCAAAGCTGATGGGTCTTTGTGGTGAAGAGAAGATGGTTTTGTCAGCTGGAGCAATTTTTAACCTAATAATCTCTTATCCTGGGGATATTATTGGTATTATTTAATTAGTTTGAATAATGTCTCTTCAGGTATAATCCAGGACATCAGAGTTATGGCAGTGCTGTGTTGCTGGAGGTGAGGAGTAAAGAAATCTGTTTTATAACCTCCTGTGAGCCTGTGACCTTCCCACCTCTGTGACTAGTGCCATACCTCATATTTGGAAAAAAACCCCCTCCAACAATATAAAAAACCCAGTTCCCCAAACCCCTCAAAGAACACATAAAATTTATTTCTTATGAGGAAAAAAACCCAACAACAACACAAATATTTGGTATTAACAATCCTACTGCTTTGTAATATTAGACTTTAATTTTTTATTTTTTAGCCAGTAAAAGTAGTTTGTAACAATTTGAAATGATGCAAGGCAGGAAGCAGGGACTTGTAAAAATGATTGACTTTGAGTTCATGGGAGTTCCCCATAACATTGGTAACTTCCCTTTCACGACAAAAAAAGATACCACATTAAAAGAAGTGAAAAAATGGAGTAAGACTAAGCGGCTAAAATGCTTATCATGAAGGGATTGCGTATGTAGAAAGTACAGTTAGTTAAAATCGTGTGATGCTATTGATGATTTTTTGATTAAGAGTCCTAGTTTATAACCCAAGAGCAGGAAGAACTGGAGAAGATCTTACCTATAGATCTTTATATGTAGAAGTGTCCTGCCCATGGCAGGGGGTTGAAATTAAAGGATCCTTAAAGTCCCTTCCAACTCAAACCATTCCCTGATTTTATGATATACATACACACAAATAAAGCAGAATGAATTATGCAGGAATTTTCTCATGGACAATAATATCCACAGAGCCATCTCAAACTTTTATTTGCTGTGAAGTATAGGAATTTGTTGACAGTTTATTATGGACAACACTCATCCTTTACAACCAGTTGAATCTGCAGGTAAAGCTGGGGCTTCATTCTTGTTTAGTGACAGTTGTCACCACCATCCCTTCCAAAAAAAGAGATAAAAAGAGCCCCACAGAAGCTGTTTTCATGGTTTTTGAGCTAAGTTTTAAGTGAGACAAGGCTATGCCAGCTTGGTTTCAACTGGCAGCTCCCTGCTGAGGGTCAGAGCATCCAGACCCTTTGGTTTGCACTTGTTGCTAATTTTAGGTCCAACTCCTCAAACTTGAGTCCACAGGCTGAATTTTCTCAAGGAAACTACATATCTCTTTATCTTCAGGAAAAAAACCCTTCCCAATAAATATTTAACTCCACCCAACTTGCATTTCATGGGTTATAATGAACATTTCTTTCTGATTCTTGCAGCTCCCCAGGCTTGGAGGGGGGAGGATTTTGGCATATTCAACTAGCCCCACAACCTTCTGCTCCCTGGGTGTCTTTTATCCCCAGCTCACTCTCACACAATTATTTTCCCATACCAGAAGTTTGCTAAAAATATATATTTTCTGGAAAAACAGAGGCAAAAGACCTTCAGGAGGTATATCTTTATTATCCCGCAGAAGGTAACATTTCAAAAGCAAGGCAAAACAGGGAGACAGCAAAATAAGATTAGTGAAAGATACAGTATTATGGACCAGCCCAGTGACAGAGACTGATTATAGTCTAAAAATTCTGTCCTTAAAGGAGTGAAAACAAAAAAAAGAATCTGTCAATAAGAATTTCAGAAATATTATGCAATAATTTAACCACTCTCCGAAGCTCTTGTACTCCCCATGTTGTCCCAACTCTGTAATAAGGTAATAAAGTTTGGTTTTGTTTAAAAGTCTTCCTAACATGAAAATTGCCTTTTTTGTTTATAGTTTTGGTTGGGTGGGTGTTGTTTTCTTCTCAATTTTTTTTTTCTGTTTCCAGGGCTGCTGTTTGAAGAGGGGATACTCTCTGTGTCCCAAGGGAGATTTTAAGGGGACAAAGGGATAAGGAAGCTCCTGGCCAAGGCTTCCAAGAAGGACATGGTAGAACACGGCAACTGCAGGTAACAGTAAGACTACTAAAGGTTTTGTTTACTCTTTTTCACCTCATATAGCAACCAGAAAGGAAGAAAAAAATATTATCAAGTTATTATTTAGTTTTAAATAAGAATCCCTTATTTATAAGGAATATATCCCTTAAATAATTTTTTTCCTAACTGTCAGGATACAAAAATAAATATACTGAATAATGCTAAACATTTTATTTAATTCAAACTGGAAAGATTTCTTGTTTTTCTTAAAGTTTTCATCCCAGAGCATCCAAATGAAATGTTTAAGTTTTGAAATTATTCCAAAAAAAGGAATTAATCTTGACTCTCCTATATCTATATTCACATGTAGATATGTATACATATATGCTGAAGTCTATGTATGCACAAAGTTAATCATGAAAAACCTACCATAGAACAACGGGAAAAAGATGAGAAATCTGCGAATAGTTCCCTAAAATCCTTGGCTGGAAGGTCTGCTTAGGTCTCACTGCAGGAGGATGAAGAAACATGAGCAACTGGATTAAAACCCCAGTTTTTGATTTCACGTCAGCTTGGATTTGGATTTGGACTTGGACTGATGTAATTTGCTTCTGTTCACTTATTATAGTAAAGAAAGGATAAAATGGCCCTTCCATGAAAAGATTTTGGGATGTGTGATGGGATTATTCAGCCTGAAGAAGAGAATCTTTGGGGGTGACCCAGTTGTGGCCTTCCAGAACCTGAAGAAACCTGAGAGGAAACGTGGAGAAAGACTATTTCAAAGGGTCTGGAATGTCAGGAGAAGAGGGAATGGATTCCCATTGTCAGAGGGCAGGGTTAGATGGGATATTAGGAAGGAATTCTTGGCTGTGAGGGTGGAGAGGCCCTGGCACAGGTTTCCCAGAGAAGCTGTGGCTGCCCCTGATCCTTGGAAGTGTCCAAGACGAGGCATTGGAGCAACCTGGGCTATGGAAGGTGTCCCTGCCCATGGCACAGGGTGGAACTGGATGATCCTTAAAATCCCTTCCAACTGAAACCATTCCATGATTCTATGATTAGAAACACCCATGCAGATGTTGGTCATAGGTCAGCTGGCTTTGATCATTATTGTTAATATTTACTGCAATTTCTGCCCCACAGTCAGGAGTAAAACAATAATTTGAAGCTCATCAAGATGTCCTGGTGCTCTGGAGAGAAGGTGGGTTGTATTGAGTGCTGCTGTGGGAGCAGCTTCCCTTTCCAAACTGGGTTTTGGAGAGCACTAATCCCAGCAGAACTTACTTGTATGTGTGATGAGGAAAATGCATATTTGACATCTTGACGTTAATATTGTGATTTCTATTTGTTCACATTCACATAAGCCTTGGCTGGGGGATAGATTTTGTTCCTCCTGCACTTTGCTGAGCAAAACAGGATGATGCAGCCACAACTTGTTGTTGTTTTCTGGTTCCTTTGAACAAGTGATTTTGGAGATACTTGAACAGGAATTTTGGAGGATAAGGGGTTGCTTGGCAACTAAACTGCAGTATTTGCACTGCTACTTGCCTTGTGCTTTCCCTGCTTTCCAGAGAGTGCTCTCTGGTTTTATTTGTTGCTGCTCCTGGAGCCTGTTGCTGTCATGCCCAGGACATGTCCTGAGGACCAGGAGGACCCATGGTGGGAACATGTAACTGCTCACCCAAATTACTCTCCCTTCTCAGAGGTTTTGAAAACTAAATTTATGAAATATTCAGCTTTTAGAGATAAAGAAAACTGTGTCTGTGGCTTCTGGAATCACAGAATGGTTTGGGTTGGAAGGAACCTTTCAGTTCATCTTATTCCAACCCCTTGCAGTGAGCAGAGACACCATCCACTTGACTGGGTCACCTAAACCTTCATCCAACGGCCTTAAATTCCAGTCAGAAAAGAAAGATGTAGACCTAAGTCCTTTAAAAGTGATCCTTATCCAGAAGATCATTTTATCTAAGTATTATTATTATTTAAGGAGTTTAAGAAAAGAGCTCGAGAAGGTCTGAATATCTTTTTTCTTAGACTACCAACAAATATAATCATAAGTGATAATATAAAAAACCAGTCCAATAGAACGAAGCTACCAATTTTCCAGAAGATATTATTCCTGACAGGGGCTGGGCAACTAACAGGAATAGTTTTCAGAAGCCTCTATGTTGTTTTATTTCTGTTTAACTAAGTCTTGAGGTGATAGTCAATCTTTTATTAATGGCAACTCAAGCTAATCCGCTAATTTTTTTTTAATTTAGAAAAGCCAGAAAGTATTCCAAGATTAGTCATGCTACATGATATAATGTGCACACAAAGAGCTATGTTTTATTCATTGGTGATATGCAAAGTGTATTTCCAAATAGAAATGTTCTTCCACTCCTCCTACGCCACCATGTCTAACAACAGTTGTCTTGAGAACACCTTTTTTTAAATAAAAAAAAAAACCAAAAAAAAACCCAAACAAAAAAAAACCCCACACCAAAAAACCTTTCCTTTTTGCTTTATGGGCATCCTTGGGGTGCTTCCAAATTATTTATCCTGTACAGAAGTTAAAAATAAACTAAAATTGCAAAAAAAGCTTTACCAGAAATGACAAAGGTTTCTATAAGCTTTATTTATTCCTGTTTATAAAGCTGAAATATTTTGGGAAAGGAACATGGTAAACACTTTGCTGTTATGAACAATGTTAAGAGCTTTTAAGGGACATGAAATACAAGAGGGCTGGAGGGATGGATTTTTTTAGGATTCTCCCAGACTTGCCCATGCTAAATAGCTGAATCTTGTTCCTTTAAGTTGTATTTTAAGACAAAAAAGTTCTGAGCAATGCTAGATTTTATTTTCAGATAATAGTTTGTAAATCGTACTTGGAGAACTTCAATACCAGGTGTGTGATCAGCATGACCACGCCAAGTGTGCAGGGAATGACTGAGGAACTGCTCTCTAGGATGAGAGAACATTTGGAACATGTGGAAACTCTTCTGTTTTCATGTGGAAATTGCAGCTGTGCAGAAAAGTCCTCAAACAATAATTGAAGCCTAGAATGGTGCAGACAAAGAGACCTTGGAGAATCATCCGGTGCCTATAGGGGCTCCAAGAGAGCTGGGGAGGGACTCAGGGCAAGGAGTGACAGGACACAGAAAATGGCTTCCCAATGCCAGAGAACACGGTATTGGGAAGAAATTCCTCCCTGTGAGGGTGGGGAGGCCCTAGCACGGGTTAGGCAGAGAAGCTGTGGCTGCCCCTGGATCTCTGGAAGTGTCCGAGGCCAAGTTGGAGCAACCTGGGCTAGTGGAAGGTGTCCAGGGCATGCAAGCTGATCTTTAAGGTCCATCCCAAACCAGAGAATTGTGCGATTCCATGATAACTATGAGTGTGGGAGGTGTGGGATGTCCGGTGTCATCTCCTGCCTGCCCAGCCCAGGCACCTGCTGGTGTTGTAGATGGGCTTATATTAGGCCAAAATTCTTGACAGAAAGAATGATTGGCCATTGGAATGGGCTGCCCAGGTTGGTGGTGGAGTCACCATTCCTGGAAGTGTTTAAAAAACACTGAATGTGACACTTAGTGCCATGGTTTAGCTGATGAGGTGGTGTTGGGTCATAGGTGGAACTTGATGATCTCTTTTCCAACCTAGCTAATTCTGAGATTCTGTGACTTGAGCCAACCTGATGGGCTTCTTCCCTCCCATCACCCTTGTGCAGGTTTGTGCCAGTGGCTGCAAATTAAAAGAAGCAACTGCAGTGAAATTTTAAAATGTCAAGTACTTTGATCCTTCACCTCTCAAACTTCATCAGTTGTGAGGGAACTTGAACAGGGATGATGCTCTTCCCTCTGAAGAAATCATTAAGATCTTTAATATTGAATTTATACCCAGAGTCCTGATGCACATTTGCTGCTGTGTGTGGCCCTAAGTGATTAATTGACCTTTTGGGAAAAAAGCCATCAAATAAAGGCAAGATGAGTAGTTTTATTACATATACAGCCACTTTCAGATCATCCAAGATGCACTTTAATGAGAAAGTCCCATCATGTGAAAAACCTCAGTTTTGCCTTTGAACTATAAAAAGTAGAGTATGTTATTTTCTTTTTCAACGTGGGAATTTGAGTGTGGAAGGTTCAGTAATTAGGATTAGATTTGGGAGGTGAACTGATTGCTACCTCCTACTTTATCCTGAGGGAAGGTTTGATCATCAGATTCCAAGGCTGACTTTGGTTTGGGTTCTATAAGGAATATTGCATTTGGGCTGACCTTCACAATCTAGATTGAAAAAGATGAAAGGATTAGCTGAGCATCCAAGAAGGGAAAAAATATCTAAAACCACAGTACCTATAAATTATACATGAGAAGCCTTGTATGCTAATGTTCTAATCTTATGTCACCAGGCTCCTTGCATTAGTTGGATGTGTAGGTGTCTTCTTAGGTGAATAGTAACAGAGTCTTTAAAAATAACCCCTCCAATGAACAATCTTGGAGGGAGGAGATCTACTTTTTTAACAAGCCAAACCCCTAAACTGCATAAAGTATTTGCAAAATGTGTGTAGTTTGTATAAGTACCAGATTTGTCACTGAGCTGTGATGTTTTTCCACTTGTTTTTTTTTTTTAATCTTGCAAGAGCAGAAAATGAACATAATTCCAAATGGAACAGAGAGAATGTGCTGTGCTCTCCAGTCAACAGGATGAGCTGAAGGTGAAGCTTTGTCAGAGGCACTGCATGGCTCGTTCAGGTTCCCACTGTGGCTGTGTCACCCTCACCTGGGGTTCCTTTCAGCACACCTTGGTATTGTCTGAGAACAATTAATTACCTTCCAGTAATAAACTTGATGGATGGTTTCTATCAAACAACTCTCATCCCTTGGAAATGCTGCTGAGACACCATGTGAGAACAGGAAAGTAAAGTCTGATCCTAAACAGTTCCAATATTAAACAAATCCTGCCTTTCTCCCACTTCCCCACTGGTCCAGGTTTACTCAGCACGTGATGATGTTGTTCTGCAGGGATGCAGCTTTTGGGTTCAGTTTTTACAGTTTGGATTATGACTTAAAATGCACTTTTCTGGTTTTGTCAAGAGTGCTGATCCTTGATATGTTATTTATTGAGTGACAAGAAGTATCAGAGTGGAAAGTTTTCAGGTGGAGAATGGAGATTCTCAAATTCTTTCCACTAATATGATTTATTGCCAAAGAAAAGGAGTTTTGTAGAATTTATCACAGAAAAACAACGTTAAAACTTGTTCAATATTAAGTTGTTTTCTTTGTCTCGGGGTATGAAGTCTGATGGTCCATACAGTGATATGACAGCATTATGTAGAGCCATTGCTTTCTTGAAATGCTCATAAACTAATACAACCAACTTGCCAGTGTAAAAATTATCTCTGTATTTGTGTTTTTGTTGCTTTGTTCTCTGAAAATCATCTTTCCTGTCCTGAAACCTCCCACTCTTACAACATTTTCAGAATGATTGATATATATAAAAGTTAGCAGACCAAGATTTCTTTTTCCCCTTTTCAATCCTCAGCTATTTTCTATATTTTTTAATTTTTAAGCCTTTCTAATTCCCTTCTCCAAGATTCCCATTGCTGATATGGTGCCTTAGGCAAACTGCAGCACCTTTGCTGTCCCTGCTGGGATTTTTATCTTGGCAGCAAAAAGCTGGACAGATCTCTCTAATCTTCAGCACGCTTACAGAGCTGATTTGATTTCCTGTTAGTTGTGACACAGAGGTGCTGACTGGCACTGCAGAATGTGCCCATTGATTAAATCAGGGGAGGGAAAACACCGATATTAACGAAAAAATTGAAATTCCCCCAGGATGGGCCAGAGCTGCTGGTTCACCTGAGCTCCACAGGAGCTCTCAGTCTTGAAATACAAATTAATCTGTAAAAATAAGGGCCAGAAATAAAAAGTTTTTAAACTTAAAGCTGATGTTTTAATTTTAAGGGCATTTTGATGTGTTTACTACATTTTGCTGGAGTGTGATGCCACCATGAGCTGAGAGTGACTTCTCTGTCTGGATGCGTTAATGCACACAGATAAAAATTATCATGGTTAAGATGCCTGGTAGATCAGTTCAGACACTTAAAATCCTAGTTTTTCCCTTTAAACCTAGTCTGGACTCTAAAGCTGGTCTGTATTGCTATAAAAATCTATGATAATTCACAATAAATTTAACCGTGGAGTTTCCATAGAGATGGTGTTTAACATAAAAATAGCTGAAACATTTTGACACTGATTCTGAGACTATAGTTCATAACATCTCTTTTTGAAGTAATACTGAAGTATGGAAATAAAACGTTCATTTTAACAGGAAAATCTGTGTAATTAAATATGTGAATATAATAAAATTTATCTCTAATTTAAGGTAATTAAAGACAACTTATCTACAAATTAGAATATGTCACTTAGCTTGTTCCATCAAGGATGAGTTAAAAGGAGTGTTATAATATAAATGAGTTTATAGGTCTGGAGGGCAGGGAAAGGGAAGAGAAAGTGTTAGTCAATAGAGATGTTTGAATCTTGTGTTAGAAGCAGAAACATTGATTTTGATGAGTTTACTTCATTGGCAACAACTGCAGGAAGACTTTCAGAATCACTTCAAGTGTTTCTAGAGGTGAAACAAAATTATCTCTGTGAACAGTCGACTGAGCAGCTGAAGTGAACACCAAGATTTTTTGGGTTTCATCCTAGAAAAGGAGCCAAATCTGATAAACGTGGGGAAACTGAAGATTCAGTGATTATAATGTCATTACACAGGAAATTTAGTTAGGGTTATTTGCATTACATGGTGGATTTTAGCAAGGTGGAGATGGAATAGCAAGATGAGGGAAATCCAGGGAATTAAAATGACAGGATAAAGAGTGGTTGTGTTGTAGTGGGTGGAAAAATTAAGGTGCAGAATGGTGGTGCCACTGAAAGCAAAGAGCTGGGCTATGGTCATCGCAAACCATTCCATGCTTGCGGTTTGGGTAGAAAGTCTTCCCCAGCTGTGGTGCAGCATTTTTTCAACACCCAATAGGTTTGGGAAGGACTGGATCATCCTGGTAACTCAGGGCACAGAGTGATGGTGAACAACCTTGACTTTGATGTGGTACAAGTTGTTGTGGCTGGGGAGGTTTTCAGAATCATAGAATGGTTTGGTTGGAAGGGAACTTAAAGATCATCCAGTTCCATCTCTCTTCCAGACTTTCCTTTTTTTTTGCCAGCTCATGGTTTGGGCTAGTTACTTCTGGTCTGTGGATAATTGCTGGTGCATTTGAATGAGAATAATTTCAACCTGTTCACCTGAAATTAAAGAAAGAATAGAAAATGCAGTGATTACAGGAAAGGGGACAGTTAATTATATGTGCAGGTGCCCAGTATGAGATCCTGATGGTCAGGAGCAGGAATGGAGAAGCTGAATTACTGAAATTTCCCTAGAATCCATCATTTATATGCATCTGGAAAGCCTGGATGAAATGTAACAGTGGTTATTGCTTGAACCATGCATATATTCAACCAGTCTCATACAGGTGCAAATCCTGAGGGAGATAATTTAGGCTACAGTGGGATGTGTCTCCAGCTGACTCTACCATAGAGCTGTTTAATTTACTTGCATTAAATACCATACGCTCTCTCTTTGTGCCAAACTATACCCAGAGCTGGCATGCTGCTGCCAGTGATATTCCCTTTGGGAGTAATGCCATGTCCCTAAAAAACCCACTTTCTAAAGCTCTGCTCTGTCTGTGCAGAACTTATTGCTCACAGGCAATTTTGGTCCAAGAGCAACATGACTGTTCTTACTTTTGGGTACAAAACCATTTCCATAATTCAGGATGTCAAAAAAAGTGTGTAGGTATGTTGGCAATGTCCCTTTGCCACTGACTATGGGATTTTATGTCATTGTATTCCAAACAAAAAGCTTTTCTAGGGAAGTGAATGTCTTTCCTTTTTAAGTCTATGTCCTAATTCAAGCTGTGCACAAATACTCTCAAAGCTTAAAATGAAATTGTTTTGGCTTCAGGAAATGTAGATAAGCAAGTGATTAGTGGATATGTGGCTAATTGGGACATTTGATTTTCATTTCCAGTGAGTGCCCATGACTGGTGAACCCCTGCATCCATGAAATGAAGGCAATGATATCCAGGTAACTCATAAAGGAAAAGACAGAAAGGCTTTGGAATCCCTTGTTAAAAACACTTCAAAGCAATGAAGAATGGGCTTGGGGCTGGAAATGCTGATTAGATAGTGGGAAAAATTTCCTGGTTGTGAGGGTAGTAAGGCCCTGGCACAGGGAAGTTGCTGCTGCCCCATCCCTGCAAGTCTCTAAGGCCAGGTTGGAGGAACCTGGGATAGTGGAAGGTGTCCCTGTCCACAGCAGAGGGTGGAACTGGATGGTCTTTAAGGTCCCTTCCAAACCAAACCATTCCATGATCTGTGAGGAACTGAGGTTGCTGCTGCCCCTTTTGGGTAGAGAGGCCTTTGTGCACCACACAGGAGGGAAGAAAAAAAATTCTAGGAATATTTAATAAATTTCCAGAGTGATCTTCAGAAAATCTGACATTATTTGCCCTAAATTCCAGAAATACTTGCTTCTATTTGGAGCCACTCATGATCCAAATTCCCCCTTCGCTTTGTGGCCTCACCCTGTTGGTGAGGCAAGAGTGGCAACCCCCCTGCGCATCTGGGCCCTTCCAGAGTACATGAAACATTAAAAAAGATGGTATTGAACAGGTTCATTCTCTGAGTGACTCCTAGAAAATTGAAAGTCAAACCATAACAAACACCCTTTTGATGCAGGTTTACAGAGAGAGCTGAAATATTTGATTGTGTTTTATGATCCCGTAAATTGTTTTTTCTTAGTAAAGGTGATATACTAAATTTAAAGCAGATGTGAATGTGAATTCTCATTTAAATGTTTGGGGGTTTGGCTGTCTGAATTTTGCTCGTTTCTGTGGCTCTGACATGTGCTGCCAATAGAGCCTGGTAAAGATCTTTTCGTAAAGAACTCAACAAAGATTACACCAATGTCTCATTTCTGCTTTTGAGTCTCCAGATAATCACAGGGAACTTATTTGGGTACTAATGTGGAAGTTGTTAAGTGGCTGTGCACAACTTCCACTGAAAATCAGCATTAATTAAAATATAATTATTTAAAATTGTCATGATACTTCAGAAACAATATTAGAAACACGGAAGAGGAAACCAAAGGAATTTATTTCAAATGAGATCCTCATGTCATGCAGTTAATTTTGATGATTTTAAATGCAGTTCTCCTGAAATGGGGTAAAAAAGCACAGGTCAGGTAGTGCCTGAAACAAATTAATGATCTTGTGAAGCTTTATTGGGATCCAGATTGATTAATTGCCATGAATTGTCATTATTGTAGCAGAGACATTGCTCTATCAGGCAGTGGTGCACGGGCTACTTTCCATCAAGCTCTGCCATAAAGAGCCCATGACTAAATAATCAATAAATACAACAACCATTGCATAACCATATTTACATCCATTGAAAAATTGGGAGAAGTGAATCCTGTCCTTGCTGCACCAAAGTCACAAAGGAAGTGATTTCTGGTACCTTATTAAGGCTTTAAATTTAATTAATAAGTATTAAGTTGGTAGTTTTCTATCTAAATACATAGATATATTTATTTCCTGCTTAAATAAATGTTACAAAACCCTTCCTCATATCCAACGGTAGCTAAAAATAAAATGCAAAAACTATTATTCAAATAATATGCAAATAAATCTATTGGCAGGTGTGTCTTGTGATTTTAGCATTGATTTAAAAGCATCCACCGTTGAACTTAAAATCACTATAAAAGCAAAAATAACAAATTTAAACAGTTGAGAGGGGAATTTTTTGGAAGTCCTAAATATTTAAATTGAGTTTGTGCTACTTGAAAAAAGCAAGAGACAACTTGGAAGGGTGAGAACATGGGGATGGAGACACTTGACTAAATGCAGAGGACAGGAGAAATTATGGCCTTAAGGTGGATAGACAGGTAACAAATGATGAAATAAATCTTCCTAGTCGTGGAAAAACTGGGAAATGAATGAGAAAGAAGAAATGTGATCTTTGGTGCTTAAATGATTAAGTCTTGGGTCAAGTTTTGCACAAGATTCTTTAATATTTTCAGTGAGAAAATTTATTTTTAAAACCATCTTGTCATAGAATTCCAGAATAGTTTAGATTAGAAGAGACCTTAAAGATCATCCACTTCCAACCCCTGCCATGGGCACCTTCCACTCTATTTATTTCTTTTTCTGAAAGAACTGACATTATAATGTGTGATTGCTGAGGTTGTATTCAGTTTTTCAGAAAAACATAGATTTCTAAATCTAATAATTTCTAGTGATCCTTGATTCCCCACAGTGACAAGGAAAAATAATTGGGAAAAACCCAGTTGTGGAAAACAGCATTTTTGTGCAAAGAAACAAGAGGCCCAACTGAAGAGGACAGATAAAACTTATTTTTGAGGTTTTACTTCAAATTTGCAATGTGATCTTGAAGTATTTTTATCAGAGCAATAAGACACAATCTCTGTGCCTAGAGATGCACAGGTTTATTTATTTTAGTTTTATTTTTTATGTTTTTTACAGTCCTACAATTCCTATCAGTGCACTTGGAAAAGATATCCCAGAGGAGAGAAACTCTGCAAAAGAAAAGGTGAGCCACAACACCCTGGATTAGGAACAAAACCTTCCACTTCTTGCCAAGGTGACAGGTTCTGTGCCAGTGGAATTGGGAAAAAAATAATCTGGCCAGTGGAATGTGAAGCAAATTGTTCATAACGGCATGTGTGAAAGACATGAGCTTTTACTGGAAGGAATAAATGAAAAATCAAAGATTATTTCTCAGGTTGGAAAGGAAAACTCTCTCATGAGGCTTCAAAGGAAGCAATGAGAAGTTCATAGAGATGAAATTTTTCTACCAAAACTGAGGGGAATTTGTTAATGGAAAAATATCTCTATGTTCTCTGTTTGCCACAGGTGACAGATAAAATTCAATTTATATTTTAATTCACAATGGGGACTTGCTACTAAACGCCTTCTCTTTGTAAAGCTGATTTAGTGCTGACTTGCAGTTTGGGAAGCAGATGGTTCTGGCCTGTTGGTCTGAGCATCTTCAGGGAATTGTACCTTCCAGGATGGGAAAAATAGACACAATAAACTCCAATTTTTAATCTTGACTAACAAACTTCCACTACTGCTTTTTCAAGTGCTGTCCCAGAACTGGTGGGTCTCACCAGCCAAGTGAAACCACTGAAAGCAGAGACAGGGACCTGGGTGGCTCCTCCTTGGGTTCATCTGTGTGTTCCCAGGTGGGATTTGGAAAACATCTCTGTTTTCTGGGAAATCAGCTCAGACTCCTCCACTTTCTCTGAGGGCCCTGCAGGGAATCCAAACACAGGGAAGGCTGGAGATGAGGATGGATTGGCATCATTCACCAGGAACTGCAGTTCTGCTGTGCAAAGTGCTGGCTTTGTGCTTGCAGGGGGATTTGGGAGCTGTAGCTGAGCTTGGCACAGCATGATCCCTGATCCCAGTAGGGATCAGCCCTCCTGGATAACACCACTCACTCATTTTAGCCTGGAAGTTTGTTTGGCTCTCTCAGCAACCTTTTAACTCACTGCTTGCAAGAGCTTGTGCTGGTGTTTTCTTCTTGAGAGGTTTAGTTTCCAAAGCTTCTCCCACTTTTGTTCTAAAGCTTTGAGGGGGGAAAAAATGGATTTTTTTCCTTCTGATAACTGTGTGTAATTTGGGTTAATTTGCAGTAACTGCCTCAATAATTCATGTGACAAACTGAGCCATTCCTGTGCCAGAGGATACATCTCAGAAACCCAAGTGTGTCCATGTGTTTACATGTGAATCCAACACACAGGGATGTTCCTACTATTAACTTTCCTGTTGGATCATGGAATCTGGTACCCTTTAATATGTGTGTCTGGCTTTGCCTACTGTCAAATATTTAAGGTGGCAGTAAATAATGAAGTGGCTTTGTTTTTTCTCCAGCTCTAAAGAACAAACAAAGGAAGGAGGGGGAGAGAGGGAGCAAGAACATTAATTTTTAAGCTCCTTCTTTTCTTCCTCAGCCTCGGGGAGGGGAAGGAGAAATCCAGAGTCCAAGCAAGGGATGATGTTTCTGCAGGGTTCTCCTGTGGTGTGGTGGGGCCCAGAGCTCTGGTGAAGGTCAGGGCACTTGTGGGCTCACTCAGCCTGCAGCAGGATTTTCATGAAAATTCCTTCATGGCTCTTTAGAGGGAAAAATTCTTCATTTTCAAGACATACCTCATGTTCATTTTCAGAGAAGGATGTAAAGGCAAGTTCAGCTTACCCTGAGCTGCTGTAGCAAGAAGTGACTGTGAATTACACCTTGTCCAAGAGTGAAAAACTGAAACTCCTTTGGGATATTCCTACCTTTTTCCTCCCCTTACACTAGAAAATAAGAAAAACCAATGACTGCTGTCCCTCTGTGTCAGTTACTGCTTAAAGAGCACATCTATGGCATTGATTTTTACTGGATTTCTTTCTCTTTAGTCAATTTTTTAATTTCAGACTGTATCAATATAAAGAGCAGACAGGGATTTTCATATACAATCCTAGGGCAGCCTCATGGAGGAAAGAAGTGTGTTTTTTGTTTGTTTATTTGTTTTTTAATTATGAATCTGTAATTTTAAATATATTTTTTCAGTATTGGCAGCTTTTTTAATTACTGGTGAAGGATGCTGATGATTCTTCTGGTAATGTTGGGGTTGTGGTGGGAGTAAGAATTTTTCAGATGCAGGGTTTGAGTGTGGTCCTTTAGGCCCTTCCAGAGCCTAAAGGAGCTCCAGGAGAGCTGGAGAGGGACTTTGGACAAGGAATTGAGGGACAGGACAAGGGAGAAAGATTTCTCACTGCCAGAGGGCAGGGTTAGATGGGATATTAGGAAGGAATTCTTGGCTGTGAGGGTGGAGAGGCCCTGGCACAGGTTGGGCAGAGAAGCTGTGGCTGTCCCTGAATCCCTGGAAGTGTCCAAGGCCAGGTTGGAGCAACCTGGAGCAGTGGAAGGTGTCCCTGCCCATGGCAGGGGGTGGAGTTGGATGATCCTTAAAATCCTTTCCAATCCAAACCATTCCACGGTATCACTCTCCATGGATCCCTCAGTGCTTCCAGCTCTTAAATTGTCCCAGGCAAAGGGCACAAACTCCCACACAGAAATGTCCTGAATCCACTTTCTGCTACTTGTGCCTTCAAAAGAAGAGGAAGCAAATACAAAAACTCCAGACCCTGTGGATGCCACAAAGAATGACTGAAATGCTTTGTTAATTAATTCCTTGCTGACACACTTGGATCTTTTACAGGAGAAGTGTTTTTGAGTGAGGGGCAGCAGTTTGGATGCAAGGCTGTGCTGGGGATTCTTCTTGGCACACCACCCATGTGCATTCCAGAGCAGTATCCTCTGTGTGCATCCAGTGGTCTGCTAAATCTGGGTTTTTATCCTGTTCTAAAAGTTATTTCAGCTCCATTATAAAACAGGACTTTTAAAGAAGAAATGAACAGGGTGAATCAGTTGTGGGAACAATAACAGGTTTCATATTCTGCTGAGATCAAAGGTGGAGTGACACTTAAAAAAAATCAGATATCTGAACATTTCAGGTATTTAACGATGATACAGCTGCAGTTTGGATTGGTGGCAGTCTCATTTCATTGTAACCAGAACATCAATTCCTGTTAGAAGCCCATCTTCTGGACAATAAATGTTTTTGCTACTCAGGAAATTTTACAGGAGCTTCTGTTTGTGTTTCTGGCTGAGCTGCAGCTGCTCCTCTGTAGTCATAGGCTCCTGTTTCAGTCTGTGCTCTCTGCTTTTCCTTCTACCCACTGCCTTCACAAATTGCTTTCCCTGGAAATCAAAGAGAAATTGGAGCAATGAATTTTCTTATTCTGCTTACAGCCTTTAGGTTTCTGGCACTTTCTGTGATTTTTGCACTTGCAAAGTGTTTTTAGTGAAGAATGAGAGGTCCTCGTCTGCAGTAATAGGTGTGTGTGTATTTATATACATAAAAATCCACAAAAGCTGAACTTCCCCCTGGGATCCAGGGATAGGAGGCATGGCAATGGAGCAGAACTATGCTGGGGGTTTAGACTGGACATCAGAAACATTTTTTTTTCTGAGAGAGTGGAAAAACCGTGGAACAGGATTCTCAGAGAGGTGGATGCTCCAGGCTTGTCAGTGTTTTAAGTGGCATTTGGACAATGCCCTTAAGTAACTTTTGGACAGCCTGAACTGGTCAGGCAGTTGAATTACATCACTGTAAATCCTTGCCAACTGAAATATTCCATTCTACATGATTGTCTCCCATCACCAAGGACAAAAATGAAGTGAATTGCCATGACCATAAAATCTAAAAGTTGCTATTCCCTATTTCTGTAGTTTGTCTCACCATTATTTCCATACACTCTGATCAGAGCTTGGTAAAAATCAGTGAAATTTTGAGATTATTTTTGCAAGATTTGAATTTTTTCAATGCCTTAATAAAAGAGGGAGAGGGGAATTTTTACATGGACAGATTGTGACCCGACAAGTTTTAAACTGAAAAGGGGCAGGACCAGATCAGATGTTGGAAGGAATTCTTTACTCAGAGGGTGGTGAAACACTGGAACAGGTTGCCCAGGGAAGCTGGGAATATCAATTAGACCATATTTAATTAGCAGTGCATGACTGAGAGAGGCTCTGCGAAAAATCTCACGGAATGAAAGCATTTCCCTTGTCCTTCCCTGGAGCAGTTTATGGTCCCTGAACCCCGATTCCTTTAGTTCCTTCCCTGGCGGTGCTGGGAGCCTGCAAAATAGACGTATTTTATTGACTAAAATGGATCAATAAAGTTTTATATTGGCTTTTCTCTTTATTTTTACAGATATTTAACCAAAGGAAAATTTGGAGCAGGGGGCTCTGCATTTGAGCTTCAGGGAGAAGGAAAAATGTTGCCCACCCTTTCACCAAATATCCTGATATTGTTTGGAGAAAAGTTCCCAGTTCAACAGGTAATTTTTTCTCCAAACACAAAAATACCTTTTTAATTACGATCAATCTATGTGATTGCTTTTATTTTGGAGCATCATCATGATGAATCCTGCTGAGATAATTGGCTTGAGTAAACTCTCCCTACCTATGCAAATAAAAGATTGAAAAATTGGATCTATTCTGAACATGTGATGCTCAGGCAGGAGGGAAAGACTTCCAGGGATGCTGAGACTGAAGGCTAAGATTAGTGCTCATCATCTGCATTTATTAGTGCTTTTTAAATTTTACTTCATATGCAAAATGGGCTTCTTTTAAAAAGAACCCACAGTGCTTTAAATACAGACATCCCTCTTGGGCACCGAGTAAACTCTAGAATAAGTTCTGAATCTTGTGCAGTTGTCCTGGATTTGTTAAGCTGTTGGGAAAACGTGTGGGAGACAGATCTCGAAGACAGAAACTGCTTGGGGTTTTGCTGGTGATTTGCTCCTGAAGGTTTTAATTTTGTGGTTGTGTATTTCTAAGGTTTAAGACCATTTCAGGAAATTTGAGCCTGATGTGTTAATAGAATTTTATAAGATTTCTTTTTTTTTTTAAGCAGAAAGGGTTGCCAAGGATTTGGGAGACTTTTGCCTATGATACACATGACCATAAAGATATTTCAAAGTAAAACCAGTTTTTCCTGACCGAGACAAAGATGACCACATCCAGGGAATTCTGCTTGTGTCCTAGTTACCATCTTCATGTGAATAAGCAGCTCCAGATCAGCCTCTCCTCTTTGGTAGGGGTTTCACCCCATTTTGATATAGAAGGGAGAGCTGCAGAGATTCCAGTTTTTAGTGGGGACAAATGAGATTGTTGTGGTTTCAGCTGGGTTTGAATCAGACCACGAGCAACAAGTCTTTTTTATTTTTTTTAATAATCCCAGAATGGTTTGGGTTGGAAGATACTTTAAAGATCACCCAGTTCCATGGGCAGGGACACCTTCTACTACCCCAGGTTGCTCCAAGTCCTGTCCAGTTCGGCCTTGGACACTTCCAGGGATGGAGCATAACACATAGTTGTTTTATAAGTATTACACTTTGAAGTCAATAACTGAAAATCCTGAAGTTTATTGTTCTGGAGAGGAACAGAGCAGTTGCCAGAATTTTCCTGGTGCTTTCCCAGTTTGACACTCCAAGAGGCTGACAAGTGAGGAAGAGCTACACATGGAGGAGGACAAGAGGCCTCTAACTCTGCCTGGCAAGAGAAGGCAAAAACTTTAAGATGAGCTGGTGCAGCTCAGAGGGTGACGTGTGCAGGCTGGGGATGCAGCCAAGGGCAATTCCCTCCCTGGGAGTTGCTGCTCATCCCACCCAGCCAGTGCAGCCAGCAGGAAACACTTGCCTGGGTTTGTGTGCAGCTGTATCCCTTTTTTTTTTCTGTGTCAGCATCTGTTGTGTAAACAGAACACATATTTTTTTCTCTTGGCACCCCCTGTGAAGGCTCTTAACCTATTTCCACATCCCAGATTGCTGCTTCAGTCTGCAGAGAGGTGACTGTGCTCCCAGGCACTGCTCTACTCCCTCCTCCCTTCCAGTCAATAGTGGTTTAATGTCAAACTAGATTATGAAATTTAAATGGAATTCTTACAGAGTGATCATCAGAAATATTAAAATATAATTGGAAGTGAAGGATTGGAGTTAAATCTTGGAGGTAATTAATTATCATTGCATAAGCATACAGAAATGGCTGTATGTACAACTTCTTAAATCACTTTATCTAAGCTGTATCATTAATATTAGAAATATTTGGCTTGGAGACAGCAAAATTGCTGTATTTAGTGCAAAGCTAATGAGTTAGGCTACTATTATACCTAGAAAAAAACCCTCAGTAGATGACAAATTATTGGTATTAAAAAGAGTGAGTACTTTTTATAATTATTTTTTCTTTGTACAATACAGAAGAGTCTAGAGGTTCATAATAGATTTTTCTAACAATAAAGAGAAAATTTGAATCCTTACCAGTAATCAAGTAAAACTGCCATGGGTGTAACATGATAAATGAGGTCTGAAAGCAGAGCCATCATCCTGAGCCAGCAGTCTCAGGAAAGATTAGATTAAAATAGCTTAGATAGAAAACACTAGAACAGGTCACAAATGTGGAGGGGTGAAGAAGGATAAGTAAGAGTCATCCAGTAAATGAAAGGAGAAATAAGGAACAGGATGGATGGCCAAGAACCATCTGGATTGGAAATGAGGCTCATGCACAGCAATATTGTCTGTCCAGGAGCATGGAGGGGTGTGCTGAATAACCTGGGCTGGGACAGCTGAACAACTTGTTGCAGGTCTCTGAAGAAATATGGATGAGGTTGGGATATTTGAAACTGTAAAGAGTCAGAATAAATACCTGAATCTGAGTTCCAAAGCCTGCTGTGCAGCTGTGCTCTCTTTCCCAGAGAAGGTGGACATGGTTTAGCATTTTGGAGATGTTTGAAGACCTTGACTCCAGAATCAAGGAATTCATATTGAATGCAGCACTTGGATATATGAAATTGCAGAGGTTTTTTGCTGAATATTCCTTTCCATCCTCTCATTTTCTTCTTTGCAATACTATTTTCCCTCCTCCAGTATGGAAACCAGTGAGAATTGATAAGATCCTTTCACCTTGGCTCGTGGGATGTTTCTCTTTGTGCTCTGAGGCTCTAGAACAGGATGTCCTTGGGCTGTTTGCAAACCATACATTCCTTAACCTCAGCATTCTCTCTCCCAGGGCAAGTATTCCTGGAATATTGAAAGGCTGGATTAGCTGAGGGTTGAAGAAGTGTCAGTGTAATTGGGTGGCTGGGATCCATTGTGAAAATCTCTGGGCTGATGGATGCTGTGCCTTCAAAGGGATACAACTCTTTGGATGTGTGGGGGACTCACTCCTTTATTTTGTTTATCCAAGTGGCTAAAGATTTTGCTGTCCTTCCTGTGTGTCCCCAGCATAGAAAGGACATGGAGCTGTTGGAACAAGCCCAGAGAAGTAACCAAGATGATCAGAGGGACGAAGCAGCTCTGCTGTGAGGAAAAGCTGGGAGAACTGGGATTGTTCAGCCTGGAGGAGAGAAAGCATTGGGGTGATCTGATTGTGGCCTTCCAGGATCTGAAGGAGCTACAGGAAATATGGAGACAGACTATTTCCAAGGAATGGAGTGACAGAACACAGGAAATGGCTTCCCACTGCCAGAGGGCAGGGTTAGCTGGGGTATTGGGAAGGAATTCCTGGCTGTGAGGGTGAGTAGGCCCTGGCATGGGTTGCCCAGGGAAGCTGTGGCTGCTCCTGGATCCCTGGAAGTGTCCAAGGCCAAGTTGGACAGTTCTTGGAGCAACCTGGGCTAGTGGAAGGTGTCCTTGCCCATGGCAGGGGATGGAACTAGATGAGCTTTTAGATCCTTTCCAACCCAAACTGAATGAGCTTTGGTTTGGGTTAGAAAGGACCTTATTCTATGACTTCATGAAGAAAAACATGAAGTTTGCTGGTTTAATCCCACTTCAGAGTTTGTGGATTCCTCTCAGCTCTGTCAGAGTTGCTCACTTTCCGTTTTTGCCTCATACACAGAATAAATCCATGCATGGGCTGCAAAGTCTGGCTCAACAATTGTGTGCCATTGTGACTAAACAGGAGGAGAGGCACTGAGATAAATGATTTTTTAATTTGATGTACTTATTGTTTGAAACCTGAGAATTATTTTCGTCTTTATTCAGTGGTGAGCTTTTCTCTGTCTTCAGACCAAATGAATAAAGAGCTATAACAAATATTGAAGATTTAGAATTCATAAGACAGTGCATAAAAGTATCTCTCCCACTTTATAAATCACATTGTCCATTCAAAACATTTTTCTTTAATGACTGGAAGTAAATTGGAGGCTGTGGTGTTTTTCAAGGACTGTTTCTCTGGGAACAACAAAATAGCTGGCGAAAATTCTGCAGCAGTTAAGTGTTCTGAAAGGAGAACAATTGATCCAGAACCCCAAATGTATGAAGAAATCAAATCAATGAAGATGTCACAGTTAACTAGGAGTCAGTTTAGTGCTGTTCCAGAAAAGGTGTTTTATGCAGATTGAATTATTGCAGTGATGCTCTTTCCTTCTAATTGGCAGCTCTTGTGTACATCAGCATCAGTCCCTGGAATTGATGGCAACTCCCAGCAGGTCCAGCTAGAGACAAGGCCACTGAGTCATGGAAGCAACGATGACATTGCCATTAAAATGCTGAATAATGCCTGGATGTGACAGACTGAAAGCCAGTGAGAGTTTGTTGAATGTGGTGCAGATCTCAGGGATAGTTTTCCTGCCTCTGAAGCTCATGTATTGTTGTAGGGAGCAGGGGAAAGCTGAGGATAATCATAAATGCTGTTGGGGATAAAGCTCACAGAGTTCACAGAGCCTTGATTCTTCCTCAGTTTTGTGGCAGAGAATGAAATATAAGTGAAATCAGCAGTCCTGATTTTTTGCAGTCACCACTGTGTTATGATTTGAGCCTTGGTGCAAATGAGGAGAAAGGTGTGAGGAGCGGCTGAGAGCACTTGATGTGTTCAGGTGGAGAAGAGGAGACTGAGGGGAGACCTCATTGCAGTGGCAACTTCCCCAGGAGGGGCAGAGGAGGGGCAGGCACTGATCTCTGCTCTGTGGGGACCAGGGCCAGGAGCCCAGGGAATTGCCTGGAGTTGTGTCAGGGCAGGGTTAGGTTGGATCTCAGGAAAAGGTCCTTCTTTGCCCAGAGGGTGGTTGGGCGCTGAACGGGCTCTCCAAGGCAGTGGGCACAGCACCAAGGCTGCCAGAGCTCCAGGAGTGTTGGGATGATCCTCTCAGGGACAGGATGGGGTTCTTGGGGATGGGCTTGTGCAGGGCCAGGAGTTGGGCGGGATGATCCTTGTGGGTCCCTTCAACTCGAAATATCCTATGATCCTGTGAAATGCAGCATTTTGGAGTTCCCTGATCCATATCCACCTGTGCTAATCCACAGTTTAACACTGTTTTCTAGCCAGACTGTGCATGTTGTGCAAGTGTCTCTCAGTGCATGTGCATCCCCTTTGTCATCTTCAGGCAAACTCTCCTCATAGTCCTTGCAAATGCACTGGAATAGCTTTTCAAATCCATTTGTCTCCAGGGATTAGAGTCTGTGCTGTCCATTAATGCAGACATACCCTTGACCCAAGGCTTTGTTTCTGCCAGAGAACTGTGAGTGTTGTGAGCAACGGCATCTGCTCTTGATGTGAAGCTTTTGAGTTAAATGATATAGTGATAAAAAAGAGCAAATTGCTTTAAAATGTGCAGAGAGCAGACATAGAAAATATTTGATGAGAACCAAATTGAAGCTGCATTGAGTGAGCAAGAGGATAGATGGGGTTGGCTTCTGAAATTAAGAGAAACAAATGGGCTAATTCTGTTCATACACTGTTGCTTTATTTTTTTTACAGAGGGAGCCTGTGTGAATTACACTTCCATAGTCATAAAACACTACATCTCAACCTTGATTTAGTCAATTTGGGGAAGAGCAATAAGGGAAGAATATAAAGAAACTTGCCTCCTGCACACCCTGTCCCATTTAGACACAGTTAAGGTGTGAGTATCCAGTCAGCTCAGTGCATAAGGGAAAAAAACCTCCTCAATGTTCCCATTTTTTCCATTTTGGTGGTTATTGGGGTGTTTTGGGAATTGGAATTTTGCTTCTCCCATAACAACCAGAATACAGAGAACATATCTATCCTATACTTCTGGTGCTGAGTTGAACACCAAAGTCTCTTTATTGAAAATAAATATTGTTTTTTTATGGGGTTACAAGAGAGTTGCAGAGGGAATTTTGGCATGGAGTAGCAAAATGAAAGGGAATGGCTTCCCACTGCCACAGGGCAGGGTTATATGGGATATTAAGAAGAAATTCTTCCCTGTGAGGGTGGTGAGGCCCTGGCACATGTTGCCCAGAGAAGCTGTGGCTGCCCCATCCCTGGAAGTGTCCAAGGCCAAGTTGGACAGGGCTTGGAGCAACCTGGAATAGTGGAAGGTGCCCTGCCCATGACATGGAGTGGGACAGGATAATCTTTGTTCTTTTTCAACCCAAACCATTCTAGGATTCTGTGATCATTCTACCAGAGGAAAACCACCCTGATGACTGATATTCACCACCCAGTGTCTGGAGAGTGCCTGTGTGCCATGGCTGGAAGTGTGGTGCCAAGCCCCTCTCCAGGCTATGCTGCTCATCCTCTGCCCACCTGGACCAAACATTCCACCTTCTCAGGAGGCTCATCAGAGTCCCATTTGCATGATTTCATCTCATCCTCACTGATATGTTTTCCAAATGCTTCTCCTCTGTCTCCAGAGCTGCACAGACACCTTCTGGCCCTTGTACTTCAACTTGGGGACTGCTGAGGGTCCTTCCCTTGTGCAGGTAGAGCCTGTATGAGCACCACTGTTGTAATTTGAGTTCCCTCTTTTAATGACCCAGAGTAATCACAGCATATAAAACTTAGGGGTTAAGAAAATCTCTTTATGTGTATTTTACTGGTGGCATTCAGCACAAAACAATTCTATGTGGTCTGAGTATCTAGGAGTGCTTCAGAGAAGAGCCACTCAGGGAGCTGATATCTTCCTGCTGCATGGAACTCCTTCAAAACATGCCATTTTTCTCACCTTCAGTTTTCAAACCGGGCTGTTGCTCTTGCCAGCTCTTCACAGCCTCTCCAGTGAAACAATTTCTCCTGTAATATGTCCCTTCACCTGTTTCCATGGCAAAGAGGGAGCACTTTCTCTTACACTGATTCACTGAGCCGTTATTTCCTCTCACGAATTATTACTGGAGAGGGTGGTCTGTGGAATGTGGCTGTCTCCTCTTTGTCCTGAAGAGTTGTATCTGAATAGAACATTGTCAAGAATTAATTGCAGCCTATTCTCAGTCCTGTCTCAACAGCTCTCGGGATTTGGATGGAAGGTGGAGGTAAGAGGGTGTCAGGGAAGGCAGAAAAATCAAGTCTGTGCTGCAAAGAGGAAAGTGCTCAACAACCCTTAGAAAGAAGTTCTGCTTAAGGAGTTGTTTTTCTGTGGTTTTTTTTTTAAGTTTGTTTCAGTGAAACTGGTCAATAAATTTAGGCAGGTCCCCACTTATCTCTTATAGTCATCAAAATTAAGAAACATCAAAGTAAATCTTAAATATAGTTTGTTAATGGTCTTTTAGGGTTTCTTTCACTGTTGTTTGCATTTTTAGTCTTGCTTTTTTTTTGGCTGGCTCTTTCTTTGCTTGTCTAATTTAAGGAATTGGTGCTTTGAGACACCGTAACAGAAGTAGCAAATGCATTGACCAAACAGTTCTGTGTGTTTCACTCCTCCCAGATTTTTTTCAAGCCATATGGAAAGAAATTACATGCTGAGAAACAGATTCCATAAGCAAGAAGAGGCTGCAGAGTAAATTAAACTGATGATCATGATTTGACCCAGAGTTTCTGTTTGGGTCTGTGGGTGGGTTTTTCTTGTGACACAGTGGAAGGAACCTCAGATCAAAAATTCTGTAATTAAGGCTATTAATTAACAGGAAATTATGCCCTGTAGCTTAATGGCTTAATGGGACGAGGAGCAAAGGGACAACCTGACAGTGGCCAATTAGGTCAACCAGCAGGCTTTTCTTTTACTAGTTTTAGGTAGCCTTTAAAGGAGGTTTGGAATGAAGATACTAAGATTGCTGGAGGTGGGAGCTGCAATTTGGGGCAAAGCAAGAACATATTGGAACTGAATATTATCAACAAAGTTCTTACTGATAAAGATGGATTTGGCACTTGAATGAAATGGAGTTCTGGCAATAAACTGGGGAAAAAATCATTTAGGATCAATTATGCAGTGTTCCTGGAAAATATGGAAAAACAAATAAGCCTGGAAGGAAGGAGAAGACTTGGGGAGGGAAGAGAAATAGCCGAGTAGGAGAGGACAGAATTGAGGTTATTACAGTGATAACCATTAAACAGGACTGTTTACCAAGACCTCCCACTGTAAAATAGCAGGGAGAAAGTTCTCTGGACCAGGAGTTGTTCCTACATATTTCTATATGACACTGTAGAAGGGTTAAAGAGGTGCCCATCAGGGCCCTAAGAGTAGCCAACATGGAAATGCCATGTTATTGCAATAACTGAGAGAGATCCTGAACTACTAAATTTAAAAATATAGAAAAAAAGAGGCTAATTTTAGCTTAGCCTGTGAGGCCAGTGTAGAACAGAATAAACCCAGTGTATTTAGAAGTGCCTGAGGCTTTCCCAGTGCATGAAAAAATCTTGATGCACGTCTGGAAATTCAGCAGATAATGTTTTTCCATTGCTGTTATCACTCCAAAGATAACTCAGCTCCTCCCTATCTCTGTCCTGATGTTGGTTCTGGTAAGTGTGTGTGTTTCCTTTTATGACCTAAAGCAGCTTTCAGAATCATTGGTCTTTTTAAAATTTATATATTTCCAACCACGTCACAGAACATTCCCAAACCCAGTGGACTGCACACATGGAATACTGCATTTACCACACACAGAACCTACTCTGTCCGTAACCCAAGAGGGGATGGTGAGTTTTCTGTGTGTGTTTGTGCACTGGTCATTAAGAAAACTTAATATCAAATTTATCAAATCTGATAGTAAAAATTAACCATCTTCAGAATGTTGAAGAAGTTCAGAGGGAAATGTCCTTCACAGGATATTTTTTCTGTTTAGTAAAGAGAGAAGACAGAACTGTGTGTGGGGACTAAATAACTCCAAAAACCCCTGAGACCCCCAAATTGGGGATGAAAAGGGTCCCTGAACTACTGGCTGTGAGATATTGGATTATTGAATTAATTATTGGCTAGGAACAACTCAAGTGTGTGTGTGTGGGAAGGGACAGGTCAAATTTCCCTAAATTTTAAGTAGAGATATTTGTCAGATATTGTCACCGTTTAATGGGGACAGTAGAAGCGAATTAAAATAAATTCAATATTAAATTGTTTGAGACTTGTTTGAGTATAAAGATAGAAAGAATTTTATTAAAACAGAAAAATAAAAATATGTGTTATGTATTAAAGAGCACCCTTATCAAAACAATATAAGAATCAAAGGAAAAAAAACCCAAAATGAAATCAAGTGTCCAACGTAAAAACAACACAAATAGCCAGAACACAACAAAATAGTCCTTCTCGATGAAATAACACAAGCCTTTTTGGCTTGAAGCAAATGCCTGCTTGCAAGCAGGTGTGAAGGGTATGGCAGGGAGAGATTTCAGAGCTGGTTCCTGGTGGCTAGAGGAGGTGCTGGAGGGAAAAGGGGGTCAGTGAAAGCAGGGGCTCCCACAGGGACTTCGTGGGGAACAGAGGGAGAAAAGTTAGAGACAGAGAGGGAATGAGGCTGGATAACCTTAGGAGAGCAAACTGGAATTGACTTTCCTCCCCTCTGGGATTTGGGGACCCACGGGGGGCAGGACTGGGCTTGGGGGCCCTGAGAAGCTTGGTGGAGATGGGAAG
Source organism: Calyptomena viridis (assembly GCA_013390005.1). NCBI lineage: Eukaryota > Metazoa > Chordata > Aves > Passeriformes > Eurylaimidae > Calyptomena > Calyptomena viridis. Next base: position 614,619 of record WEIV01025162.1, on the reverse strand, counting down.
AGGGGCTAGCTCCCACCTCTGGGATTTTTTTGGGGACCTGCAGGGGGTAGGATTGGGTTTTGGAGCTCCCATGACTCTGATGGCGATGGGAAAAGGGGGACCTGAGCCCATGCCATGAAGAGAGAGAGAGAGAGGAGAGGGAGAGGGAAGAGCAGGGTAAGTTTTTCTAGCCCAAACCAGGAATTTGCGATGAGGAAGGGATTCAAGTTGATGCCAGAGCTCCACTGTGTCTGGAGAACAGTTTCTTAGGTCCTGGTCTAACCAGCACGTGGTCAAAGATGGTGTCGTCAAGATCCCAAGGAGCAGCAAGTCTGTCCAGCACCACAATGTGGCCGAAAAGAGCAATGGCATCTGGGCTTCAATGTCTTTATACCCTTGGTCCTGGCCCAGAATTCCTTGTGTCCCACACCTGTGTGTACACCTTTTTTTCCCACACTTTCCCCACCCCAGGAGGGCATAGCTTTGTATCCCATTGGTCCATCCTCTCCCTGCCTACTTCTGGTCTCGTACCGCAGGAAAACCTTCCTCACCTCTGCCATGTGGGTCAGCCAAAATGGCGTTCATCTTCTCCCAGCCCCCAGTCAGGACCCCCAGGCTACCCAGGTGCCCCGACCACGGTTGGAGCCATGAGGATGTGGGGGTCTGCCAGGCTGGAGCTGTGGGGCACTGGGAGCCACCACGGAATAGTGGGCAGGTGACAGCTGTGCCACGCAAAACCCCCACGATGGGCTGGAGCCCGGCCTGGCTCTGGTGCCAGCCTGGAGGATGTCTTCCCTCTACAGGGAGACCACCGTCCTGCAGGAAGCAGCAGCAGTTCCCAGCACTTTGGGAAAATGGGACCACAATGGGACAGCCGTGCTTCCAGCGGGGGTGCCAGTGGCAGCCACGGAGTTCCACCAGGTTAGAAGCAAGGCGAAACACACGGGAGTGTCCCAGGCGTGCGGGCAGCAGAGCTGATGCGGTGCCGCCCACACCACATAATGTCTTTCTGATGGTTTGGGGACTCAGCTTCTGCAGTGCTGGGGACGGGGCAGCGCCAGCTGTGCAGGTCCTCCCCCATCCCGGGGCTTGTGGCAGGCTGGGGTGCGGGACCAACAACCATAGGGGGAGGGGGCCAGCCCCACGTCGCTTCGCTATGGGCAAAAGTATTATAACACCATGTAAAAACCACAACACGTATAAGCAGAGCCTGTGCCCTGGGAGTTGCATTAAGTGATACCCATTTAGGAAAAAAACCCCCAACCTACCAAAACACACTAATGCCCCTCAAAAACTGACTTAACAACTGTGTTTTTGTATTGTAAAGAAAAGATTATCAAATAAAACAAAATTGCTTGTCCTCTCCTTCCAGCTGCCAGGGGTACAGTATATCTGCCGCAGCATGAGACAGTCGGGGAGCTCTTTTCTTCTGTTCCCTTCCCCATCCTAAGGTCAGTAAGAGGGCCGAGGGTTCACCATTTTTCTTCCCCACCCTGTGTCCTTTTTCTCTGTCAAATAAGAGTCAAAATTCAAAACCAGACTGGGATGGTTATTAAAGAGCAGAGATTAGGAAAGAATTCTTGGTGGTGAGGGTGGGCAGGCCCTGGCACAGGTTTCCCAGAGAAGCTGTGGCTGCCCCTGGATCCCTGGAAGTGTCCAAGGCCAGGCTGGACTAGTGGAAGGTGCCCCTGCCCGTGGCAGGGAGTGGAACTGGTCCACCCCAACTTTAAGGTCCGTCCCAACCCAAATCATTCCATGATTCCATAAGATTGGGAAGATGCTGACAGCGCCTCCTGAATTTGTGGGATCTTCACCAAAATACCTGCTGAAGTTCACTATGGACAGTGAACTAAAGCAATTATCCACACAGTTCTTGTCCCAGGGCTTTCTCTTCAAACTCAGGAACACTTTTAAATCATTTGCCTTCTCTTCAGAGGAATATTTTGGTAAATTTGTTTTATGTACAAGAGAATGTTCTTAAATATAGGATTCCTATGTGAGTCCTTGTTTTATTTCTTAAGTGTGGTGTTTCAACTATTCTTCTTGCAATAATAAGTGGCTGAAGAAAACTAAACAGCCCTGATTCTCACATNTTATAACACCATGTAAAAACCACAACATGTATAAGCAGAGCCTGTGCCCTGGGAGTTGCATTAAGTGATACCCATTTAGGAAAAAAACCCCCAACCTACCAAAACACACTAATGCCCCTCAAAAACTGACTTAACAACTGTGTTTTTGTATTGTAAAGAAAAGATTATCAAATAAAACAAAATTGCTTGTCCTCTCCTTCCAGCTGCCAGGGGTACAGTATATCTGCCGCAGCATGAGACAGTCGGGGAGCTCTTTTCTTCTGTTCCCTTCCCCATCCTAAGGTCAGTAAGAGGGCCGAGGGTTCACCATTTTTCTTCCCCACCCTGTGTCCTTTTTCTCTGTCAAATAAGAGTCAAAATTCAAAACCAGACTGGGATGGTTATCAAAGAGCAGAGATTAGGAAAGAATTCCTGGCGGTAGGGTGGGCAGGCCCTGGCACAGGTTTCCCAGAGAAGCTGTGGCTGCCCCTGGATCCCTGGAAGTGTCCAAGGCCAGGCTGGACTAGTGGAAGGTGCCCCTGCCCGTGGCAGGGAGTGGAACTGGTCCACCCCAACTTTAAGGTCCGTCCCAACCCAAATCATTCCATGATTCCATAAGATTGGGAAGATGCTGACAGCGCCTCCTGAATTTGTGGGATCTTCACCAAAATACCTGCTGAAGTTCACTATGGACAGTGAACTAAAGCAATTATCCACACAGTTCTTGTCCCAGGGCTTTCTCTTCAAACTCAGGAACACTTTTAAATCATTTGCCTTCTCTTCAGAGGAATATTTTGGTAAATTTGTTTTATGTACAAGAGAATGTTCTTAAATATAGGATTCCTATGTGAATCCTTGTTTTATTTTTTAAGTGTGGTGTTTCAACTATTCTTCTTGCAATAATAGGTGGCTGAAGAAAACTAAACAGCCCTGATTCTCACATGCATCTCTTTGGGAGGAGATGGTTCATTTGCTATCTAGAAAGAGGTGGAAATGGACCTGGAGGACTTCAAGCAGTGGAGGAGGTGTCAGAGAATCTCACCAAGGGGATGAGGAACCTCTGGGGCCAAGGGGGAGAGGTTTTGCAGGTGATACTAAAACCTTGAAACTGGGGCTGTCCATCGTCTCAAAGAACTTCAAGTACTTGGCTTGGAAAAGGATTTTGGCACCAAAACATCTAAAAGGCAATTCCATTTCCTCATTGTCCTGGTAGGGAATAATCTGTTTAGAGACGACAGTCATGTTTGGCATCAGTTGCTCAGAGCATTCCCACCACACTTTTTGTCCGGATGTTTCTGAAGTAATAAAATCCCAATTTTATTACAATTTACATTTCCTTCAGCAATTAAAAATGTTTCTTGGCCCAAGAAATCCTCTGAAAATAAATAACAGAAAGCTTTGGTTTTTCCAAAGTTGGAAATATAACAGTTGGAATAGTTTGGAATTTCAAAATTTCCTAAAAAGATTCTTTGGGAAAATCCTATGGAATTGAATGTCATGTTGCTCTTTTGATTGGTTTTGTATTTTTCTTTATTAATTTAGTTATTTAGTGAGTCTTCATTCAACTCATGCAAATACTTGAAGTACTTGGCTACTTCCATTTCTTATCTTTGTAGAAGCAGTAAGTTCAATACTTGAACTTGGAATGGGTGGAAAAACTCAACTGGTTGGGCCACTTCCAGTGAGGAGCAAAGGGCAGATCCTCTGCCAGTCTTTGTGGCAGCCACTTCCATGAATGGCTCTGTGTGGGCAAAAAATTTGATAATAGGAAAAATTTCTTCAGGGAAAGGGTAATAAAACATTGGATTAGGCTGTCCAGGGGAGTGGTGGAGTCACCATCCCTGGAAGTGTTGGAAAAACATGTGGATGTGGCACTTGTGGACATGGTGGTGGTACTGGGCTGACAGTTGGACTTGATGATCTTAAAGGTCTTTTCCAACCTTAAAAAGTCTGTGATTTTATGATTCTATGAAAATGTTTAAATAAAGCATTGAATACAAAGCTCAAGTAGTAAGGATTGGAACAAAGTATAATTATTTTTTGGTCATGATTTTTTTATTCTTATGAGCCATCTTTTTACATATATCTGGTTAGAGAAAGGGAGAAAGATTATTTTAAAAGGTCAACTTTATGTTGGAGCAAAGCTTCTTGTTGGGCTTTTTCACAACTTTCCACGAAATGTATTAAAACTACAAACAAATCTTATGATTAATATGTTGGGAAATGATCCACAGCTCTCTGAAATCAACACAAAAAATGCCATTTACCTCTTTTTTTTTAAAACTCTCAGACTTTCACATCACAAAACCAACTCTCTTCATTGTATCAGACAAAAGGAAATGACCTGTTTTTAAAAATTAAGTCCCTTTTGTTCTAATATCATTACAAGGGGTAGGACACAATATCTGCCTGTCCATCTCTGGGGTCTCTCTTGTATTTCAGGGTCAGGAATGTTCTTTCTGAGTGATTCCTGTCAATTATCTCTGGTTACTGTGTTGGCTGAGTCACAAAATGCCGTTGCAGTGAAAAAACACAAAAGAATTGTGAGTAATGATATTGATGGGAGCCAAGACCAAATAATAGTGTCTGGAAAATAAATCTGTACATTGAAATCCCCTTTGAGAAGTTTGGGGAAGGACACAGAAACTGCCTAACTTTTGTAAGAGAGGGACACATTGTGATTTTGTGTTTATTCCTGCAAAATAACTTTTTTCTTAGAATTATATTGACTGGGTGGCTATGTAGAACTGCCTAATATTTCTATGTTTTGAGCATTTTTTTGTAATTATATTTTTCTTCCATCCATCATCTTTGTGCTGTGTAAGACACTTCCTTTTGTTCTGCTTTTATCCTCTTTCCACCAAGAGAGTTGTTATATCTGGTTTTATTTTATTGTCTATTGTTTTCCTAAACTGATCTCCCTGTTTTGTCTCATTTTGTTGTTCTCTTTGCTATTTAGACTCATTGTTTGTGTCTTCACTTACAAACCTGCCTTGATCTTGTTTTGTTTGAAAAGAATTGCTCACTTTGGCTCCAGTTTGAAGCTGTATCTATTTTTGCTTATATTTTTTATTACCATAACAAATCCTTTTATTCAAGGGTATCTTGTTAAGACAGCATCTTGTTATCTTTGTTGCCTCATGTCCTCAGTGGGCTTAAGGTTCCTCTGCTGACTTTGCTGATGAAGATTGTTTTGTCCCCTTCCAACATTAACTTGTAAAGGATGTGCAGGTCACTTCCCATAACCAGCTGTAGCATTTCTCTCTAATTTTGCATTTAATTTGTCTTTTTTTTTCTCTGAATTACCTGCTGCTGGAATTTTGGTCATGCAGGGGTTGAAGGGGTACTTTCCCCATTCAGTGGCTGAAGGGGTGTGATGCTATTCCACATACAGGATGCTGAGTCAGTGCCTTGTAGGTGTTCACGCTGTCATTTATGCTAATGATGGTTATTTTCACAAATTTTAAGCAAAAATCTATTTTTTTATTTTCTAGAAAATTCGTTCCCAAGATTACCCTTTTTAAAAGCTGAAAGCTTTCATGTAATTTTTTCCTCAAAAGGTGTTCCTTTTTGAATCCTACTTTTAAATTTTGTATTATAAGGCTGTTTTTAGTCTCCAATTTTATTGTATTTTTTCTGCTTTCTCTCTCAATTTCAGATGTAGCTCCTTTGAAAAGGGGATCAAAGGCAACAATTAACAGGGAAAGATCTCGGGCCCTGTTCATTTACTATTTGCAAGTGGTGAAAAGACAGTGTAGGAGGGATTAAATCAAGCATTTGACATTATGAAACTCAGAATTTAGAACCTCCAATATATTCATAGAAGTTACATCTGGAGAAATTTTGAAAAGGCAAAATATGCATTTTTTAAAATTCTGAACTACTACTAAGTGATGCCATTGGCTTTGTTACCAAATGCACTTTTGGAGCCTGTGTTCTTCCTGGTATTTTTATAGATGAATCCCACATAAATGAATGTGCATGTAAGTGGATTATATGCTAAGGTTATACAGGAAACCACACTTAAATAACTTTACTGGAATTTAATTTGATCATGCACAGGTACCTCTTGCAATGAAAATGAACACAAGCAACTGGGTCTCTCTGGTTTTAAAGGATAAAAGGATTTGGAAGCGACCCTAAAAGTGCTGGACATGATTCACAATAATTTATTTTAACCAGTAGATGCACTGCAAAAATACCTGTTGGACCACTGAGTGCCAAGTTGGGGCTTCGCATTAAAAAAAACATCAGAATCTTGGGACTTTTATTGTAGGAGAAATTGAACCTGCTTCTGGAAGATGCTGGAAATCTCCCTAAACAATGAATTAGTACCTTTGAACTCCTCAATAGCTTTGAAAATCAAGCCTTTAGTCGCAAAAGAATTTTTAAGGGCTTTAATTATCCAGGTAAGAACAGTATTTATAAAATTAATAAGAATATTATATGTGCTTGATCCTTTGAACTTTTCTACATCTCAATGTCCATTTCCTTTCAGTTCTGTTTCTCTGCCAATGTCTTTCATAAAGGTACGGTGAAATGCCTTCTATTTTATATAATTTATAATTTATCTGAAGTTGTATCCATTGAAGCTGCAAGTGGGACCCTGGCAGACCAAGAACGAGCTGAAATCCGGGAGTGACCTGTCAGGAGTGAAAAGGGTTTTCTCTTACAGCTGGCAAGTAAAAGGTCCATTCAGCATGACAGTCCTTCAGAAAAAAAACATTAATTAACACTTGTCATCTGCACTGGTCACAGGCAATTCCCACACTGGCAGATCTTTGCATAGATTCCCATTATTCTTTTGACAACTGGACCATGAAATCTAATTTTGCCAGGACAGAAAATGGTATCACTGTTTATGTCAGGGTTTGAAATGCATCCAGATGAGCAGGGAAGAGTCTGCAGAACACCAGGAGCACAGGGGTGCTTCTCTCAGGACCAGGGGCACTACTCTGACAAGCGGCAACGAGTAATTAATTACAAACAGCAAATTGGTCTCACAGGGCAAGCTGGGAGGTCATAATAAAAAAAAAGAAAAAGAGAACCCAATTTGTTGATGGTTGCAGTGAAGTAACTAATAAGTAAAAGCTTGAAAAACAACAGAGAACAATATCTGACTTTCTTTCTGTGAAATATTTAGGATTAATGAAGTTGAGAGTGGCTGTGAGTAAACACCGAGCAATCCTTCAGTGACAAGTAGTCACTGTCTTAGTAAGAGCCACAGAATATCCTGAGCTGGAAGGACCCAGAAGGATCATGGAGTCCAACTCCTGGCCTGCACAGGACACCCCACAATCCCACCCTGTCCCTGAGAGTCTTCTGGAACTGCTTGTTCTGAAATGGGAATTGGCTGGGGAGTTTTACGCAGTTTTGGCATTGCCAGTGACATCAGTAGTAACTCAAGAAAAATACTTCCCATTTGTAAAAAGATCAGGCAGAAACCACGTATTTAGTATATTCTTGTGTTAGACACCACAAGTGCAAATATCCCGGCAATAATTGGGACAGCTTGCACTGAAGTTGATGGAATCCCTGTCCTTGTTTTCCATGTCCTCTCCAGAGCAGACACCAAAGTGAGCTCCAGGTCATCAGGAAGGAACTACTCAAGTTGACACTGTCTTCCCGAGATCTTATCTTTGCAGCTTCATTTGCACTGACTCTTCCCCCCAAGATAACCTGGTCAGGACTGTATTTTGGAATGTCTCCAACTCTCCTTTCAATTAGTGATGTTCAACTGAACAGATGCTTTTGAATCTTTTAGAGAACAAGCATTGCATGAAGGCTCAGATGATGCCTGGATGTGTTTCCTGATTAGAGTGACAGAGCAGGGAGCTGAAAGTGGCCCAGGATCAGCTCCTTGTACCAATGATGTCACTTGCCTGCATAATTTTGTATTTCAGGACTCATGATTTAAGGAATTGACACTAAAAACATCGGGATATTACGTGATCTTTCTGCAAACAGAGGTCAAGTTGACTCTGAAGGAGAGTCCCTCACTTAATTTGCACCAGAGCTCTCCTGATAGATTTTTCTGAAGGAAGAGAGGAACGAAAACGGTGCAGAGGGGTGAGAAAATTTCTTTCAAATATATTTGTAATGTAACTTTCTGCTCTGTGACTTCTCAGGAACTTCTCCTTTTCCTTCCTGGTTACTCAGTGTGTGGATCTATGTTGGAACCTTCTGGCACCCTAATTCCACATGACGCCTCTGACAACACCAGTGATACAACAGAATGGTGCTGTATGGGACAACCGATGCTGGATTTGAGATTTATATGTATAGATTTCTACTTTATCAGCAAACACCAACCCTATCCCTTCTTACCCTTGTCATCAGCATTTTTGGCTGCACTATTCCTTTCCTAGTTGATTATTTCCACAACTTTCCAATTTTGTCATATTTCACAAGATAACAAGTTTCCACTTGATATTTCGGCATTTTCTGATGCTGAGATTGTAGTCCCACATATTTGTCAGTCACCAGCCTGCCTTGATTGATGTACTTTTATCTCTTGTAGTTTGTCCTATCTCACTACCCCTCTCTCCCCTTTTTTTCCACGAGCTGCTGCTCTCCCATAAAAATAGTTTATATATCAATCAATGTTTTATGTGAATTTAGTCTTAATATCTGCGAAAAGTGCTGTGTGTTGTGGTGCTCAGAGAATGTGTAAAACTGTAGGAAAGTTTGCTCCTTTCTAAAACCCATAAATATTCTATAAAAGAAAGATTTAGTGTTGCATCTAAGTGTTCAACTTACTCCATAATATTCCTGGAAGGCTTTGCCTTGTCTGTCCAGCTTGGATTTGTGAGTGTGTGTGTGTTAAACTTATTTTTGCAGCCACTATTGCTATTTTAGCTTTTCTAGCTGATTTTATTGTGCTGTAAACTTCTTTCTCCACAAAGTTGGGTCATTTCACTTACAGCAACAGGGTAAAAAACTTATGGCTATAAAGTAAAAGAAATATAGAATGTTGTGTTTGCCCCCAGCCTGCTTTTTATTTTGCCTCTGGAAGCTTTTAACAATATCTGGGGCCCAGGAAGGCAAAGTTCATTTTGCAAAGGCAGCTTTTCAATTAAACTTTTTTTTTTTCCTCAAACTCGGCTCTCAAGAACTTTCAGCTTCTGCTGGATCAAGGNAAATTTTTAAGCAACTGGGTAAGAAGGAGCAAACACAGAAGGGGTTTTTCCAAACTTCTGGCTACACAGAAATATAAAAATGACTCTCTTAAAACACTGGAAGTTGAAAAGGCTGGAAGAACCCACATGGGAATAGTGGGAAAATTGTCTTATCCTGCATTTCATGTTTATTTTATGGGTACTTTCTGTATCTGAATAAATTATATGGACTTTGACATCCTAAATGACAGTACAGACATGATCAACTCCTTTCTGGATTTAAAGTGTTCCACTTTTTCCTGGTTTTGAAGCTTTAACCTTGTAAGGTTCCATGAGACACCAAGGAAAATGATGGATTAATTAAGATCTTGGTGAAAGGGCACTAATCAAATTTTATGGAAAAAAATGCTGGTTGTTTTGGTTTCTTTAACTAAAAAATTTGGACTTTTTGGGAAGTACATCCCCAAAAGTTTCAGCTGATATCAGGATGATTATTATTATTATTTTTTCTGAGTAGGGAATCTGCTTCATTCAGATTAAATTCTCCGTACAAGAGTTTTTCCTGCAATTTTTCCTTTTCAGCTCCAAGTTTTCAACCCAACTTCAGGTAAAACAGGGAATATTGGTAAGGAATGTGGTGTCAGCTAAAAAGAACTGAGGTAGTGGCACATTTAAGTCAGAACCTGGCCTGGATATGTAAGAAATGTAATTTTTATTGAGTTAATCATAGCGAAAGAAGGGGCAAGAAATACCTAAGTGGTGGAATACCTAAAAAATAATAATAAAAAAGAATTAAAGAAGAAAAACACCACCATCACAAAAACAATCCGATCTATAGGTAATATTTAGGGACTATTTGTGAAACATAGGAAAAGATGACTCTGCATTTGGAACAATTGTTATAATAACAAGAATAATAGTTCTGAGAATAGGAAGAAGAAATATTTTATATAAGTGTTTATGAACTGTAAAACTGGGAGTATACAACTTTTAAAAGTTTAATTTAAAAAAATTATTCAATATAATGCAAAGTCTTATGAATTGGAAGCCCAAATTTGACTGTTCCGTGTCTCTGAAGGTTTTAGACTTGTGCCAGAATATAATTCAAGAACTAGAACGTCTTTATTTGAAGCAGGTCCTCTTGTATTTCAATCTAATCAAACCAATATTTTCCTGTAGTAGCTGGTGGCTGTACAGTGAGATGTTTAAAGAACATTCCCATTTTTATCCTCAAAAAACTTCACTTGCAATACATCACAAATGGGCAGAGGATATAATTTATTTCACAGGAAGCCTAAACCCAGTTATTTTTATTAAAATATTT
>WEIV01025162.1:532179-599880 GCA_013390005.1 Calyptomena viridis | reverse complement strand
AAATTTTCTTCGTTGAGCCAAGGAAGCTGTTTTAAACAGCTCATGCTTCGATATGACTTGCAGATAAGAGAAGGATAAACAAGCATTCCCAGCATTTTCCCTACATTCTTACTTGCAAGAACAAGGCATTGTCTGTGAACAGTGGATGTACTGGTTAGTGTGCTATATTTACATAAATAACACATAAAAATGACTGTTTATCTGATTTCCTTCTCCTCTAATTTAACAAAACCAGACTGAATTTCAATGCATGTCTGAATTAAAAAGAATGAATATTATGGAGCACTTAAAATAATTAGTTATTGTTTTGAGTAGATGGATAAACACTTGTGAATATTGTGTAGGTACTCATAAATAACAATATGAAATGAACAATAGCCTGTTTTCCTGTGTAATGTTCTGTTTGCTGTTCTGTACCTGCTATTATAAATCATGCAGGAAGTTCTTCCAGCTCCCAAGTAGCTTTTGCCAGGTCAGGAGTTTGGGAATTTGTTTTTTTTGCTGAAAACATCTGGTTTACATGCTCCTCTTCACCCCAGGTGAGCAATGGCACAAGGAAAACATCATTATCTTTGGAACTGTGCTTGGTTATTTGTACAGGAGCCATGGCCTTATCGAAAACCATGAATATTGCCAGCTGCAGGGAGTTGGAAGCCATGGAATGACATGCTCAGCTGAAAAAAAAAATGTTTGGGGAAATAAAAATTTCAAGATTGAATTCCAACTCCTTTCTTCTGTACAGCAGGCAGAAGGAAGATGAGGGATGGAGTGAAAAGGGGTGAGACTGTTGCAGTGAAATAATCTGAGGACTTGAAATGGGAGCCTATAAAAGCAGAATTTGAGCAGGCTCAGGGAAATAAGGATTTTTACTGCAGAAACTGGTGGGAAATGCGGTATTTCAGCTTGGGCACTTGTAGAAAATATAAACACAGTGCCCTGGTTGCAGAGGTAGAGACTGACGGAGCATTCCCAACTAAGAAAACGTGGATGTCTTTGGAAGCGGATGGGGAGCTGCTGGACCCACAGAGGGCACTTGTAGTGCCATGGGCAAGGCAATGGAAATTCTTTGTAGGGAAGTGATCATGGTATGAGTCAGGCCAATAGTTTGGAAGTCTGAGAACTTGCATTAAAATGCATGAAGTTGCCTTTTCAGGACAGTTATTGCATGTATGTTTCTCCCTTTTGCATCATGAGCTGTTCTTCAGAAACAGGCAAGAAATTATTACGTTGCAATGAAGCACAAGAGCTGCCATATATCAAAAAAAGGCCTTTGGCTTCCTTTTATATCCATAAAAGTATCAAATTTGTCTGTCTGTGTTGGTGTAGCTCTTCAGGCTGATGTAGGGATGGGGATGTTGCTCTGACTCCCCACAGACACATCCCAGAGCAGATTTCTTGGTAGTTTGCAGTTCCCTTCTTGCATTGCCCTGACCACATCCTTCCCCATATTTATATTCCTTTGTTCTGCTCAGCATTGGCACCACGAGGTTTCTGTCACACAGGAGGATTGACCTGGCTGTGGGGAGTAACTGGATACACATGAGAACCTCTTTCATCCTGGGAAGAAAAGAATGGAGAACAGGATTGGAGCAGGAAGAAACTTTGATTGAAAGCAAAGGTGAGGGTATGCTTTCTAGTAATTGAAATAATTTAATTTACCTTTACAATCAGATCTTCAAATCTAATTTTGGATCAAGCAAAATAACTCAGACTATCAGTAGATATTGTCTTTTAGGTTGTATTTCTTGATATTTTCTATTTCTTTATTTATTTCATATGATTTCAAGACACAGCATAGTAATGGAAGAAGTGCTCTTGATGGCAGTTTTCGTTGAACTTAATGTCTTTGTACTAAATTCAATTTAGGATTTACTACACTTTCGGCATTTTGCAACTACAATCTCATATTCTAGTAAAAAACTTGTCCTTTTGATAATACAGGTATTTCTCTTGTTAGCTCAAGCTTATGGTTTTTATGTTTTGCTGTAATGAATTATTCTAAAGGCCAAAAATGCTGCTTTCAGGTTCCCCTTCAGTTACTGCCTAAGGAATAAATTTACTGTTGCACAAAAAATATGCAAAAAAATTAATAGAAAAGGCTTTAATTCTCAGGAGCTTGAAGAAATGTGGCAAGGCCTTGTACCTGATTTTCACATATCTCAAATGATCTGTAACAAAATCTAAACAGGGATAACTCAGGAAATGAGCACTTGGATCCTTTCTATTCCAAAATGCTCAGGTTGTAAAACACAAACTACTTTTTTATACTATATTTTTGTGCCAGTCTCTGACTTGATATAAACAAGGAAATGGAGGGAAAATTGATCAAACAGGAGGCTCTACTGAACTTCCCATTTGTTAAATGGACACAGACACATACAAAGGATATCTTGAAATCTGCAGTGTGTCCATGACTTGTCCATAGAATATTTCCTTCAGTTTTCCAGTTGTGCTTTTAATTCCAGCTGCACCTTTCAATTCCAGCTGCACCATTCAAGAGTTGACCTTAAGGTGACAGTTCATCTCCATAATTGACGGAGAAAAATCAGAAGAGGATAAACCATGAGAAATTTATAATTTGGCAAAGTTGAAAACATCAGGTTTGGAAAGAATAAATCCAAATTCTCCCCTTTTCCCCCTCAAGTATCCCTTATTCTTCTATTAACAAAAACTAGCCTAGGAAAGCCTGTTTGCCTGGGGAATAATTTCAGTATTATAATGTAACTCTACTTTCAATTAATTTTTATTCCATGGTTGGAAAAATCTTGCTGATTCTCATGTGAATTTTCTCACACTTCCAATAGGATCCTTTATAGGATGTCTCTCCACTCTTTAGCACCAGCTGGGCTGCAGTGAATCAGTGTGTTCCTAGTTGGATAGGTGTGGGCAGAAGGACCAGCAGGAAATGGGATGTGGTGCAGACAGAGGGATGTGCAAATATAAACATCAAAACCAGGCTGGGAAGTGACTTCAGAACTCAACAGTTGCTCCCCTTGGATCAAAACACAGATTTTACACCAAACTTCCCAAATCTTACAGCTGCCACATCGCTGCAGAAACAAAGATTCCCAACAGGAGAGGTTCAGATGGAATATTAGGAAAAATCTCCTCATGGAAAGGGTAGTCCAGCCCTGGAAGAAGCTGCCCAGGGCAGGGTGAAGTCCCCATTCCTGGAAGGATATAAAAGCCATGTGGATGTGGCACCTGGGGACATGGATTAGTGGTGGGTTAATGGTTGACTTGCTGATCTGAGAGAGCTTTTTCAACCTAAAATATCAAATTTTTTTGACACATAAAGGCACTAGGTACATGTCACTCACTGGTAAAATCTTTTTGGCTGTAGGATGTTTAGGTGAGAATATAAATCAGGAATAGTAATTTAAAGACTTTAATAAAATGCTTTTCCAAAGGACCCTTTGAAAATTTCATCCTCAATCCTACAGTGAAGGTTTTGGAGGTGGGAGCAGAAACAGGCTGGAAGCAACCAGTTATTTTAAACAGTTCTCATGTGGGTGATGAACAATTCTGAAAATAACTTCTTTATAAAGTTTCCAAAACAATGTGTGGATACAGAACACAGCAAAGATGGGGTTTTCTTGGTTAGTTCTTTGGTTTATTTTTTTTCCCCAGGAATTTCTACCCATACATTTGAGGACAAAACTACACCTCTGGGAACTTCAGATACAATGCACAGAAACAATTAATTTTTTAATGGGAAATAATAAGAGTAATGCATCATTACTGACTCCCCCAGTGAAAGTTTATAGCAGTTCCATTTTTAGCCATTAATAAACAGGCTAATCATTAACATTCATTTCCAAGGAATGTGTTGGATATTATATTACTGAGTTATTATTGCATTATATTATTGAGCTGTTATTCTCAACACCCAGCCTGCTAAATGTGGTATTTAATTGTAAATTACTGCTTCATTGCACCATATTTTAAAAACACAGTTCAATATTTCACAGTTTTAGTGGTTTATATCTTCAACTTGGTTTTTTTCACCACTTATTTTTGAAAACTTTTGTTAGAACCTGGGTTGCTGTTCATTGCCTCACTCCACGATTTTGATGAAAGATGTAAGAACTAAAAATGGGAGGTTGAGAGTTTAATGCCTCTTGAAATGATGTGTAAAGCTTGGAAGAATCACATCTCTTGTACTAGGAGCCTTCATGCATGTTTCCAGGATGGCTTTTTATATAGGAAATGTGAGGAATTTGAGAGGTTTTTCACTTCTAGGAACATTGGCTTTTTGTGGAATGCCAAACTGATTACCTTTTGACTGGTAAGAGCATGATTTTAACCTGCTGAACAAATCTATTTCTAACACTTTACTACTTACATAAACATATATCACCTTATAAATATGGGCTTTCCATTTAGGGTTATGTTAATGGAAAAGTTCAGCTTCACAGCCAACAGGATGCTAAAAACCATTGAGTTTCAGACTTTGGTTCAATTTGGGGATACGTAAAACTCAGTCACAGAATGAGAACTGAGCACCTGGAGTATGAGCTGCAGATCTGATCCTTCTAGTCTTCCAAAACAGGAAATTTGCTGTCGGGAGATACTAAATTTCTGGGCTTAAAAAATTGATTATGTATCTGCATAAGGGAATATAAAATTCAGTCCACCATTTGAAGGTTGGGGCTCTGAGCAGGTGTGAAATTATTATGATGGGAATGTTGTTCAGTTGGGTTTGTCGGATGAGCTTGTGGTTTTGGACCAGTTCTTGGCTCTTCAGGGGGGTGTAGGTCACCAAACCAAATCTCAGCCCTGTGCTTTTATCTTGTCTTTCATTCCAGCAGGGAGGAATGTATATGGAAAGGGAATTAAAAAATTGGAAGCTGCTGTGCCAGGTGAGTCAGGTGAGGGAGTTTAATCTCAGCCATAAAACGGTTTGGGTTGGAAGGGACCTTAAAATCCTCTAATTTCACCCCCTGCCATGGGCAGGGACACCTTCCACTATCCCATGTTGTTCCAACCTGGCTTTGGACACTTCCATGAATGGGGCAGCCACAGCTTCTCTGAGACACATGTGCCAGGCCCTCACCATCCTCACAGCCAGGAATTCCTCCCTAATATCTCATCTAAACTTGCCCTCCTTCAGTTCAAGAGGTTTAGGAAGTTNGTAAAACTCAGTCACAGAATGAGAACTGAGCACCTGGAGTATGAGCTGCAGATCTGATCCTTCTAGTCTTCCAAAACAGGAAATTTGCTGTCGGGAGATACTAAATTTCTGGGCTTAAAAAATTGATTATGTATCTGCATAAGGGAATATAAAATTCAGTCCACCATTTGAAGGTTGGGGCTCTGAGCAGGTGTGAAATTATTATGATGGGAATGTTGTTCAGTTGGGTTTGTCGGATGAGCTTGTGGTTTTGGACCAGTTCTTGGCTCTTCAGGGGGGTGTAGGTCACCAAACCAAATCTCAGCCCTGTGCTTTTATCTTGTCTTTCATTCCAGCAGGGAGGAATGTATATGGAAAGGGAATTAAAAAATTGGAAGCTGCTGTGCCAGGTGAGTCAGGTGAGGGAGTTTAATCTCAGCCATAAAACGGTTTGGGTTGGAAGGGACCTTAAAATCCTCTAATTTCACCCCCTGCCATGGGCAGGGACACCTTCCACTATCCCATGTTGTTCCAACCTGGCTTTGGACACTTCCATGAATGGGGCAGCCACAGCTTCTCTGAGACACATGTGCCAGGCCCTCACCATCCTCACAGCCAGGAATTCCTCCCTAATATCTCATCTAAACTTGCCCTCCTTCAGTTCAAGAGGTTTAGGAAGTTGACACAGTTGACACTTAGATTTCATCCAAAGAATATTCTCAGGAGTGGAGATCCCAGGACCACAAATATTGGGGCAACAGGGAGAAGGAGGAGCAGTTTGTGGAACTCACACTGTATGATCTTCATCCTTTTGCTTCTTCCTCAAGTGATTCCAGAGCTGAGGTCTCTGGAGGAGCAGGAACGAATAAAGAAGAAGGGGAAAAGGAGATGGTTTAGTCACAAAAGTTGCAGGAGTGCCGTGACTATTTTCCTCACGTAAAATTCCCTGGAGGCCCAAGTGACTTCACTTCTTAGGAGAAATTGTAGACATGTTTTGGAAAGGGAAATTCTTCTAAGAGAAATTCTTCTAAAGAAAATTACCTATCTGTGAAGTGCTAAAAATAGGTTTTCTCTCTGGGGATTTCTTTAACTCTACGATTTCTGGCTTTGGTAAGTTATGTTTGAAGATCCTGTCTCCTCACTACCTCCCCAGGAGGTCTGTTTCTTAAAAACAGGAGAGTGCGAGTGTTGGGGGCCGTTTGCTGCAGAGCAGCTTGGTGGGCAACCCAGACCCCTTGGCACTATATGGACTCTGAGGATTGGTACAGAAAGGGTTACTGCAGAAAGATGCTGTGTATACCAGCTGAGAGAAACTGCTGCTGGAAAACGCTGAAGCTAAAATGTGAGTGGCTGCCTAAAGTCAGCAATGATATGAATGGCTGGCTGCCCGGACAGTCCCGGCAGAAGACTGCTATGGGAAAGAGCTGAAAGAAAAGCCTGAGAGAAAACCCTGTGTGCAGTGACCAATAGAAAGTGGACAAGCTAATCTCCCTCCAACAGAATGTTTTTTCTCTCTGCAAGTGTGTTTCACAAAATAGTATAAAAAATAGCACTTGTACCACAATAAAGTGTCAACACCTGATCACATTGGTCTGCGCGTGTTGTCCGTGATCTCCCACAACATACAAGAACAAGAAATATTTTTTTGGTTTTCCCTTTTGCATGAGATGTTGTTCCTGCTGTTCTGCCACCTCGGGTTCTCCATCTCCAGGAACATGGACATGGAAAAAATATGCTGACATAGTTCTGCAAGGGAACCAGACTATTGTGGCAGAGGTACCAGTGTTGTCAGAGTTTATCGGAAATCTGGGAAAATTTGTGTCATCTCTGACAGAGGCCTGTCCCACGGTGGTACAAGCTCACCCTGAGGCAGAGGGGAAAACAGAGCACCCAAAATATGTTCAGAGCATCTCTCTGGTGATTTTCTGCCTTTCTCCAAACACCATAATATTTTAGGATGCACTTTACCACATAAGCCAACTGCTTTTCCCTCCCGGACAAGCTGAGATCCTTTTTTCCCAAGATAAGCTCTTAGAAGTGCCTTGTTTTGATATTCTGGACATAATAAATATCCCTAGATGCTAATGACACGAGAAATGGGTTGCTGATGCATAGAAGGTTGTTACTGGCAGTACAGTGGCACTCATAGAAGCTCCTTCTCTTTCAAGAAGCCTCAATTACCTTTCTGAAACTACTGGGACATCACAAGGATAATTCTGCCTTTCAAGAAATCTCTCTTCAAGCTTCCTACTGATGGAAACCCTGTGCTGCTGAAAGGTGACAATTAATCCTTAAAGAAAGATATATTGCTTGTCATGGGGTCCTGCTGGTCCAGTCACACAACAGCTATTTCTATCTGCTCAAATCTGACTTTTTTATGTTATTGTCTACCCCCATCTCATAAATATTTGCTTCCAAATAGGAATTTCTCTTCCGTTTTTCCATTATGGCAGCTCTATGAGGTGTTTTTCATTTCATAACAACATCCCTGAGGACAAAGAGCTAATAGTGAGACTGAATTCCCTAAAGCAATTTCCTCTGCTATCCAGACCCTCTCCTTCTCCTATTGATGCAATCAGAAGTTGGAGATGGATAAAAGCTACTTGGTTACAAGTTCATCTCCTGTCAGTGCAGAAGTTGTTCTCTGCAGCTTATTTCTGGTGTTTTGACCAATCTGTTACTTCAAAGTTTATTGTATCTGTCTGTTAGGAGATAGAAGTTTCTCCTGTTACTCAGCCTGAATTTTCATCATCCTTATTTCATCACTTTTCCCCCCCTTCTTTTATTTCTACATTCTTGCATCTTCAAATTACAGAATCACACACCTTTAATAATTACAGGGAAGAAGTTTTTCTGGAAAGATAAAAAACTGGGTAAGTCTCTTGTAAAGTTTTATTTCTAAACCTTAAGACAAGATACATCAGAGTATAAAATACAAAAACTGCTGGAGAAAAGGGCAGGGTTCTAACCCTGCTGTTCCTTGAATTGCTCTAAGACACCATCTGTGGCCCAGCATCATGGGACAAATTAATCTGACAACTATTGACTTTTTGATGGGTTTTATAGGGTTATTTCTCTAGTTGTGTATGATAAATATTTGCTGTCCACTGGTAGTTTTAAGAAATCTAATGATACATTATAAAAACAAGAAGTGGAGGAGAGTTTTAGGCAATTCCATGTGCTCCTTTCCCTGTCATTCCTAGCATCGGCAGCTGTCAAGCCCACACGCAAGATAAGTTCTTCCCATGTTGAAAGGGAATCTGTATTGATGCTTCTGGAAAAGGAAGTCGTAGGACTTGCCCTCAGCCATGAGCCCTCAGTTGAGTCCCTTTCTGAAGGAGCAGAGCTGGTCCCGAGGTCCTGATCCTCCGGTCCAGGAGGGAAAAGCAGAGGACAGACCAGTTATGTCCCACTAAGAAACCGAGGTGTTTGCACAGAGAAAAGTCCTGGGGAAACTTGGCTGCAGTGGAAGGTAGGAAGAGGTTAAAAAGCACTAAGAGAGAGAGAGAGAAGAAATCAAAGCACAAAAAGAAAACCTTGGTCTATCTCCTTCAGTCCTTTGGTGTAGAGTTGCTGGCTCTGCTTGGCCTCCCCCTTTTTTCCTAATCTATTCATAGGGATGTATTTAACACTCCTGTTTGCTTTAAAAACCAAAAGTACGTCAAGGCTAAATATAATCATCTCTCCAGCTCTTTGTTCTCTTCTACAAAGGCTTGCAGCTAAGAGTCTTCACTACCTTGCACCTTGAGACACTAATTACACATGTCAGATTAGGTGTGGACTGCTACTACCAACATCACAAGAGACTTTCCTTTGATGTCTCACACCTTCCCTCCACAGACTGAAATCACTGCCAGAGGTGCAAGACATGCAACTGCCTCCCTCTCCCTCCCTGTTTATCTCAATGCAAAGCTTTCTGATTAAAACACTGGAGTGAAATGGTGCTCTGGTGATACACCCCTTGCTTTTAATATGCTGCTTTTATAAAGTTTGTAAAGGGAAATGGATTAACCATTCCTGTTCCAATTCACCTCTGACATTGTCAGATGCTCACACAGCATTTAAAGGCAGTTTGAAATTTTAGTTCAATAGCAGTTGCGATAAACCCTTTTATTTTCATGGAAGAATAAAGTTTTATACTCAAGGTAAGTTTGACAATTTTTTTCACTGATTAAAAAGAATTTATTTTCCATAATTTTCTGCAATGATCTCTCTGCACTCCCTGAAGAAGGTTGTGGGGAGATGGGGGTCAGCCTCCTCTCCCAGGAAACAAGGACAGGACAAGGGGAAATGGCCTCAACTTGCATCAGGGGATGTTCAGTTTGGATATATCAGGTTGGATAAGGAAAATCTCTTCACTGAAAGAGTGGTTAAACATTGGAACAGGCTGCCTAGGGAAGTAGAGGAATCACCATCCCTGGAAGTGTTCAAAAAAACAAGTAGAAGTGGCCCTTTTCAGTCTGCTTTAGTGGGCAGGATGGTATTTGGCCAAAGGTTGGACTGGCTGATCTTGGAAGCCTTTTCCAACCTTAATTTGATTTATTTCTATGATTCTATGATGTGTTTGTTTTGAGAACTAAATGGCTGCAATCGTCTTGTGACATCCCTGTGACATGGTGTGTTTGCTGCTTCAGGGCAGAATTAAATTCCCTCCCTCTGCTGTTGTCCTTCCTTCATTTCTTTCCCCTATTTGCTCTTTAATGTGTAATCAGGACCCCATTTCTAAGGACAATTTCTCATCAAATTAAAGGTCAGCAA
This sequence comes from Calyptomena viridis, assembly GCA_013390005.1. Taxonomy (NCBI): domain Eukaryota; kingdom Metazoa; phylum Chordata; class Aves; order Passeriformes; family Eurylaimidae; genus Calyptomena; species Calyptomena viridis. The sequence goes on along the minus strand of WEIV01025162.1, from coordinate 590,009 downwards.
TTCCAGGAACCTTGACGCTCCAGCTCTTACATTCCTCTAAGAAGGACCTTTTTTTTTTTAAACACTCTTAACACCCATTTGGTCTTCTGTGGAAAGAATAAATAATGAAGATACTCAAAGATAAGATATTTCTCATCTAAACTTCATCTGCAGCACTAAAGAAGAAAGAATAGTAAAATATACCACTATATTTGGGGAGAAGGGACAAAAATATGATTTTGATAAAACATCGGGGCCATCCATGTGGGATATGTTTATTGGACACTGGAAATAATCTTTGGAATGTGTGTTATAATAAATAGGTTTCAAAGAGATGGTTGTTACAGAGCTGCCACAATTTCAACTTTAAGCAAGGAATACTGTAAATATCAATTGCCATTATAAAAAGCAGTAATTGTAATTTCCAGGGGTTTTACTTTCCTCTTTTATCCTGCTGTTTATACCCAACCAAGAGCTGAAGTCTAAGAAGGACCTATGAAGCAATATAAAAATACATGAAGTCATTCAAATGCTCACTGATACACTATTTAATTCAAATTGTTCTTAAATAGCTTCCTAAATTCTATTTCATTCTGTTATTTTTGGATTTATTGCTGCTTTAGTTCATAAAGCTGCTGGATTCCAAAATCTGAATTACAGTCCCTCTTTTTTTTTTTTTTTTACTACAATAAGTTGTACACAAGTATTCTTGATTACTTTCCTTTACTTCCTCATGAAATAATAAAGTAACAACATTTTATGCTCTATTTAAATTTTGAGTGCTAGCCAAGCTCTGTCTTTTCCTGTTTTAGCCTCAATTTAAAGTGAGTTTTCTAATCAGCTGTGCCCCCCACATCATAAAGCCTCCCCTCCCCATCTTTGCTGATAACTCCAGAGATTTTCAGGGTGGGAAATTGTTGGTTGTGCTTCCCTAGCTCTGCTTCCCTCAAGAATCCAACCTTTAGGAAATTCATACCCTGAACTCCCATTCCCTGAACTCCCACTACCTGATCTCCAGAAATGTACGGATTCCATGAGCAGATGGTGTAATTTGGAAGGTCAGTGTTCAAGGAGCTTGGAAAACTTTAATTGAGTATTTATATCCTCTAAGACCTCACTGACTTTTGGTTTTGGTGAATTTATTTGCCTGATCTTAAGCACATTTTCTCTCTGAATGATCTCTCTTACTCTTCAATAAAGGCCCTAAAAGGACAGAATTCAGTTATAAGTCCAAATATTTGTTCAAAACAAGACTGCTGTTGATTTAAAAGGACCCTTCAACTTTCTTGGGGCTCCTCAGTATTTGTTCTTCTGGCAACATTCAACTGAGAGTTTGTTATTTAGTATCTCCAATTCAAGTCATGTGAGGTAAAAGTAAGGCAGAGTGACTCTGGAAATCAAAATGTGGCTGCGGTGATTCAAAGAATGAGGAGAAAATTGCAGAACTCAAAGTCACCCCATTCAAAACTGCTACATGACTGGAAAAATGTGTTCTCCCTCAACCATCATCTTTCATCATAAATTTCTGAGAAATTAAAAGGAAACAAATAGATTGAAAACTAAAATGCATCTCCACAGATCCTATCATTTTGTTATTTTCCCTAATCAGTAGTGGGCTGATGTTACAAATGAAAAACTTGGATTATTGCTGTGAAAATAATCTCTGCAGAGAAGTTATTCAGATCTAAGAAATGGTGCTTAACTCGGGCTGTAAAATGAAAAGTCAGCCAGCAGCAGGGAGAACATCATTGTGAGCTGGGTTATTATGCTCATATTTGAACATTATCAAGTATTGAGATGCAAGATGTGATTTCCAAACATCTCTATAAGCCTGTGCTCTTAGGAACGGATTCACTTTTAGGAGACACTACAATGTCTATATCCCTGCAATGACTCACTAGATCTTCTTGATCCTTTCTCTACCACTCTCTTATTATGGTTAAACATTATTAAGAGTTTTATTCATAGCATCTTTTGTTTTTTTCTTGTGTCTTCTATGTTAAAAATGGTCTCGCTTTTAGTATCACAGTTGGTATTTTTGTTTTGTCTCTTTCTGTGCTCTGTCTTTTAAAGAATAGCTCAACGACTTGTCATCTGGCTCATGCAATGAAGCTGAATAGATATGAAAATACTCCTACTTGATTCCTGCTGCTTGCAGTACTTGATGCCTCTTTCTTGCAGTACTTTTAACAATTTCCCTCGATTCTACAACTTTCAAGGTCAGTTCACCCCTTATTCAGAGAATGAAATTTTGCAAAGCCTGCCTTAACGATGGCTTGGGATTTTGGTGGATTTCTGTTTGTTCCAGCACAGTTTTTCCTGGGCTTTATAGAAGGTACCCACCTGAGGATAAGAAATCTGTTCCAAGCCATGCCAAGGACAAAACCTTCTCTGGCTGGTGCTGCAGAGAGAGGGTTAAGATGCTTTTTGTGCAGCGAGTTTTGCTGTAACTGGCAGTTCCCTCCTACACTCTGCTCTCAGTGCTTGGTACAACTCTTTCTCTTGCTTCAGTTGGTTTCATCCTCTCCCTTTTGTGTTTTGTGTTTGAAGGGAAGGTCAGAGAGCCTCTCATCTGTGTGGGCTCCCAGCAGAGCAGGAGAAGCTGATGTCTGAGCCGTGCAGGGGGATGGAGGACACAGAAAGGGAAGTTCTGCCAGAACAAAGAAAGCTGGAAGGACCCAGAGGTTTAAGCCACAACCCTTTGGAAACAAGAGGTCAGCTAAAGGTTTAAAATTGTATATGGTTTTCTCCTGGCTTTGATGGGAAGTTCTTTTAAAGCCCAGCTGGAAGAAAAGATTCAAAGTGATGGGAGGGTTTGCAAGAGCACTGATTTTTTTGCCTTATCATCAGTGTATTGCACACTTTGCAATATCCAGAATCTTTAACTTTGCTGCTCAGAAGTCTGTGAAGAGAGGAGTAAATTATACCCTACAATGAAAAATTGACTGTGTGAGTAAAGTGCACACACTGAAAATTAATTATAGTAACTTTACCTCCAAAGGCTTCTTCCTTCCTTCCTCCACCAAGGAAAATCTGAGGTAAGGCTGCCTCTGACAGCTCCCAGGACTGCTGGTCCTCACTTGGTGTAGATACACACTGTGCTTCGAACACAACTTAGATAATGTGGAGAGGTGACAATTCCTTTGATCTGGATACCTGAGATGACTCCACAACACACAGGGCTGAAGGGATGAGCAGCACTTGGAATATTTGTAAGTAATTTGGTGAAACACATCAAATGTCACTCCTTTTTCCATTTAAAAATTCACACAACAGAATAGTTTGGGTTGGAAGGGACCTTAAAGATCTGGTTCCACCCCCTGCCATGGGCAGGGACACCTTCCACTATCCCAGGTAGCTCCAACCTGGCTTTGGACTCTCGCAGGGATGGGGCAGCCACAGCTTCTCTGGGCACCTTGTGCCAGGTCTTCCCCATCCTCACAGCCAGGAATTCCTTCCCAATATCCCACCTAAACCTCCTCTCTATCTCTATCCCTTGTCCTGTCACATAAAAAATCTGTGGACTCTTTGCACAAAAGCCTCTGCTTTGACAATTTCCTTTTCTTTACCTTTCCTTTTTTTTTTTTTGTTTGTTTTTTGTTTGGTTGGGTTTTTTTGTTGGTTTTTTGTTTATTTGTGGTTTGGGTATTTTTTTGTTTGTTTTTGGCAGCACAGTTGCAAAAGGGTGATGCTCTGACATTCTGTGAAGTACAGCAATCTGATTTTTTTCTGGCTCAGAATGAATTTTGGTTTCCAATGTGACCCAACAGACATACAAATCTTACTTAAACTTGTCAAATCCAGGATAAAATGTCTCAGTTGATACAGAGTGACATTTTTAACTGAGATGTTTGATTTGCAAAAATGTTCTCAGTTCCAGGTTTTTTCTCATGAACTTGAAGGGAATAGTTTTAGACATGTCATTGCATATTTGAGTGGCCAGTGATCCACCTGATTGCTTTACTATCTGACATAACTAAATCATGGGGCTTTAAATGCTTGTATTTTGTAAATGCAAAGACAAGGCTTTAATTATTAAATTCAAATCAACAAAGCAGAACATCTGCATTCCAAAATTCTGAAGGCTGACAGTTTTCCTGGAATCAGGTGAACAAGCTCCAGCTGTTTCTATAGAAAACCCAAACATGTGGGAGTTGTGTTTTCACTCTCTCCTTATTTCTGACCATTCCTTAAATAACAAAAAAATTCTTCTTTCACGTGAAATATCCCTAAATACACAGGCTGGACTTCAAAGAGATTAAGTAAAAGTTTTCACAAAAATTATAGTATTTGGAGCCTGAATTTCTTGATCTTTTTAATCATCTGTGAAATAAATCTTGTTTGACATTGGTAGGTCTTATTTAGAAATAAAGTAGATTGCACACTCTGAAATTCCTGGAAAAGTTATATTAATATACTGATTTTGGTATTACTCCTTGTAAGACACTTTATTATTGCCCTTTATTATTATCAAAAACCTGAATTATATTGCTGATAAAACTTCCATACCCAGTTTTTGTGAGAACTGCCAAATAATAATTTATGTCCAAAAGTTTTTTGTTTTCTTCTGAAGTGTAAGTATTGGGAGGGAGGGAGTGGACAGAAAAAGATGTTGAGAGTTTGAGAGAGATGAAGTTTTATTTTTTTGGCCTCTCTACAAAATGTCTTCTAAGATTTAAATCGATGGCATGGAGGAAAAATCCAAGGCATGCAAGCAGAGAGCTTGGTGTGCTCTGCAACAAATTATTCCAAGCCATTGGAAATGTTCATAATGAAAATGATAACTGAGCCTTGGCTACACTGGAGCAAAATTGGAGGTGGTGGTTGAATAAATCTGATTATATTTTAAATCAAGAAAACCATCTGAATGCTGAGCGAAGTGGGAAGGGTTTGCAAAAATGCTGTTTCATGGTGTAACTTTATTGGCTTTGGAGAGTTTTTGAGTGGAAGTGGAGGGAGGATCCTCTGCTCTCCCAGGGACTGGTGAGGGTTGGGACACTTTGCCCTTGGAATGTGGTCAAATAACTCAAACAATACCCAGTTTTTCAAGCTGTCAGAGGGCTGCTTTTGGGAGTGAATTATGTTAAAACCAGTGTGACACATAAAATCAACAACCAAATTAACATCCTGATATTGAGGCAAAGGTATGGCTCATTTGAGCCGACCTGGAGACTTGACTGGCAAACACTTCATACTATAAAAGCTCAGTCGATTCTCATAGGATCAGATCACTTTTGGAGTGTGTAGAGATTCTCCCTTGTAGTGGGGACACTCTTTCAAGGAGACTCTTCAAGGTTCAGAGAAAGAAATCTGCCCACAGCCCTTGATGTGGTGAGTTACATCCATCTCTAATTAATGATTATTTCTTATTGCTGACTTTAATATAATTGCTTTGATGTAGTGCACTATCTTCTACTGTACTACTAGGAGTTCTAGCTTTTATACTGCGTAGTAAATAATCCTGATTGAGATCTTTAGTCTGATCATTTGTCAGAATAAATAATTTATATAAATATATCCAGTTTGCCACCTTTAACCCTGTGGGACAAAGTTGTGCTTAAACCACTGAATGAGTCTGGGGCTAAAACTGGATCCAGCCACCCCCAGGCTCCTCTTTGAGGAGGAATTTAGAAAGCAAGGGGGTCCTTTCTGCATCTCGTGACTCAATGGGATGGGGCAGCCAACACTTTTCTGGGCAACACATTGCATGTTCTTCCCACCCTCAAAGACTTGTTTTTCATTTTTTCTAAAGTCCAAAGACTTGAGGCTGTGGAGTCACTATTGATGCATTTTTTGATGGCTTTATGATCTGCACTGGATTTGTAAACTTTGATTAGTAACATAGTAGAATAGTTATAGACTTCTCTAATAACCTTTGCCTAAAGCCCCACTCTCCCCACAGTTTGTGCCCCTCTTTTGCAAACACTCCAACACAGAGTCAGAAAATTCATTGGTTATTGATAGAGAACTCATTTAATGCTTTTAGATAGCACTACTCAAATTATTCTTGAAAACTAAATTACCGGATCACTTGAGCCCTAAATTTGCATATCATGTCTGATGCAAAGTTACACATTCATTATTCACAAGTGTTTGATGAAGTTTCTGAAAAAAAAAAAAAATAAACCCAAACATAACTATGTGTTTTGTAAGATAATTGACTCAGCTTTGGTGACAGAATTGTTTGTCCATGATTGAGTATCTAACCATAAAAAAAGGCAGTTTAATCATGGAAGTGTTAAACCCTGTTATGCATAAGAGCATTTGTTCAGACAACTAAAAATATTAATCCTAAGAAAAAACAGTTATCAATCTCCAATGGAAATAAGAGCTGTGGTAACTGTGGTTGGGGAGTTCATGACTTGCTTAACATTCTCACACTGAACAACGGCTTTGAGCTGCAATATGAGACTGAAGCTGATCAAAACATGCAGCTGAGCATGACAGAGAAATTGTAAATAACCACTGAAAAGCAGTTATTGATTGCTTTGGAAGCAGTGCAAGTAAACAGGGATTCCTAAGCTCATCAAACTACAAATCTGTTCAGTTTTGTTTACTCAGAACCATAGAAGAGTTTAGGTTGGATGGAAACTTTGGGGCTCATCTTTTTCCAACCCCCTTCCATGGGCAGGGACACCTCCCACTATCCCAGCTTGCTCAGAGCCTCATCCATCTTGGCCTTGGACACTTCCAGGGCTGGAGCATGCAACACGTCTTTGGGCAACCCATTCCAGCTTTTTACTACCCTAAAAGACTCATTTTTCACCTTATCCAAAGTCCAGACACTCAAGGCTGTGGGGTCACCATTGATGCATTTTTGATGCTTTTATGTTCTGCATTCAATTAGTAAATTTTGATAAGTAAAGTCAAATAGTTACAGCAGCCAGATCTATAGCAGTGCTGAGGCTGATCAATCTCTCAGGGTGTTGGAAGGTGCATGATTAGTCCTTCATCATCTTGGGGAAAATAACATGTAAATCCATAAGACAGCACCAGAAATCTTGAGGAAAACTTTGTGTTATTAAGGTCTAAAATGCCCCTAACCATGTAAATGAGCAGCAGTGACCTGGTTATATAGAAAAAAACTTAGAGAAAAACCTACTCAAACTATTTTAATTGATTGTTCAGTCACCTGCAAATGATGCCCCTGGCTATGAAATGCAAATTTGCTTCAAAATGTTCTTGTTCATTTGATGAGAAAAAGGTCTGTTGTACTTTGAATCACAATAAGCCTGGCTTGAGAACCCTCTCCTCTGCACAATGCAAGTTTTATATATATATATATGAATATGTATTTTATAAGTATATAAATTATGTGTTTTAAATATAAATGTAGCATCTATTTATTGACATATATTTAATAATGTGGACTTGCAGGCAAATCACATGAATTTTTGTGACTGCGTGAAAACATGGACCTTGGCTCAGGGCAAGCACCACAAATCTGTATGTTATAAACACACAGAATTCACTCAAGGAGATGAAAAAACACATCAGTCTCTACTGATGAGCCATGTATTGCACAGGAGGAACAACAATTACTGTTCACTGCTGTGTGGTGGGGATGCAAAAAGCTTTTTTTGGGTTCAGTAGACATTTTCTGCTTAAAGAAATTTATTTATACACTGGGGCCATTGTAGGAGCAGTGAACTTTCTGTACTGGCCAGATCAGCTTAATTAGCCTTGAACTTGAATCTTCTACAGTTCCCTTTGCTCTCCATGGTAGGAAAAGTGTCTCCATGCATTTGGTAAGAGCTGAAAGGAGAGATGGGATTTTTACCACCATTTATGTTCCACTTTGTCCCCTCAAATCCTGTTATATTTGTTGCATGTTGTAGTTATTTTGTATTTTCTCCAATCATATCTTAATTTATCTATATTATAGTGTTTCTATGTCTTCCCTTGAGAGATAATCTGATATTATAATCTAATTTCACAATCTAATATGTCTCATTGTCAAGGAGGCACATCCCCTTAAGCTCTGCCTTAAATCAGCCTACATTTTTTCCTACTTCAGATCATTCATCCAACATTTATATGTGGTTCATTCGCCTTTTTACTCATTAATTAGCCAAATTTTACACACTTAGCTCATCCTCCGGTCTTGAATTATTTTTCCTGAATGTTTGTTCTAGCTCAGAGTGGGATTTGATTGTTAGTGAAGAAGAGAGATTATTTTTTTCAGATTTATGCCACCCTAAATATATTAAGACAATATCTATACTTATTTATACAGTGTCAGTGCATAGAGGATTATTAAGAAATACAGAAACTGCTCTGTTGGGCTTGTGTTGCACTTTAGACAGAATTTGGTAATCTGAAGTGACATCCAGCTGCAAAACAGAATTACAGCCAGAATTACTGTGCCTTTGCAAAGGCATAATTCCTTCTTTGTTCCTGCTTATTCAGGAGGCAGAGAAGTAACTTTGGTACAGAAATCAAAGAGTGGTTATACATATGTATCTCTGAGGACATGGATATGTGGGCACATGAATGTAATGCAATTCATGAATGTAATGTATTCATGAATGGTAAAAGGCAGTGGAGCTGCTTGATGAGAGAATGAATCAACAGAAAATAGAAATAATCAATGTTTTCACATCATTGCATTAATATTTCTGTGCTCTTTTTACTTCAGCTAGGGAAATTCATGCATTCTGCGTTTTTTTCTTGCTTTATAGGTGCTCAGGATGTTCTGTTGCTGTGGATCCTGGGCACTGAGCCTGGCAACTGGTTCAGTGCTCCAGTCCTTTTTCAAGGCTATTAGAGGAAATCTTTCTTATTGACTCCAGCAGCGTGTGAGCTGCCACAGGCTTGTGCTGAGCAGCCCAATTTATTGATGTTATTCATGTTCCTGAACTGCTGGGACTCTGGTGAAGTTGTCTGTACAATTCTTATATCTGGTGGTCTCAGACTTGATTAGGGAGGCTAAATTCCTATTTATTTGGAGTTCTACAAATCTTTATTCTTGGCTGTAAACAAGTGTTTGGGGGAGTGGTGTGTGGGCCACTGCCAGCATTGGATGTGTTGCTGAAACCCCAGCCTGAGCTTTTCAGGATAAAAGGAAGAAACTTCAGTCAGTTGATTCTGATATTAAATCAATTCTTTTTCACAGGCATGAAGCAGTTTTAATATATCTCCAATAATATCTTGCAGAAAGAGCTGGTAAGTGTATTCTGGGGCATAAAACATCTTAATTTTCCAAGCAAAGGGAGATCCCACAGATGTCTCTTTGCTGAGTTTGAATACTTGTGTTTCCCTTTCCATGTCTGTTATCTCACATTCCATGGCTCTGCCAGAGCCCAGCAGGTCCTGGAGCCTTCCACAACCTCCAGCCTTTGCTGGCAGCTTCCAAATGCTGCAGCAGCCCAAGAATTTTGGTTTGTCACAGTCCCCAAAGTGCCAAAACCATCCACAATCTACTGCTCACATCTCCAAGCAAGGGCACTGACCTTACACTCAAATATAATCATTTCCTTTAATGAACAACCAAGTGAACGAATGTTTGGAAATCATAAAAAAACCACTCAGAGTAAAATAAATTTTAAATGACAGTTCTCATTAGAGCTCTAAAACTTTGGCAACTTTTCCAACTTGTTTTTCCTGCTCCAGAAATCTCTCAGAAATTTTGATAATCTCCAGGAGGTTAATTTACAGTGCCTACCACAATGTGGGGTTTCTAAAATGACATGCCCAGTCTTTGAAATATATTTGGTGTAGGTTTGAGGTGCTTTTGTTCCTTAGACACTCAGAGGAATGGGATTAGTACAAACTACAGGAGAAAGAAATTTAGTGTCCTTGTTTATAATCAGATTTATAAGAGTATAAATTCTCCCACCCTCTGTAAAATCTTCACCCTTTTACAAGTTTGGGGTTCTTTTTATATACACCATGCTTTTGTTTTTATTTGACATGAGACTGGATTTTAGAATTTAGCACAACCTTATCTTTCCCTGTCACAGCTGAATCCCTATTAGAGGCTGCTCAAGGAGAATTTAGCTGGCAACAGATTTATTTAAATGCCATCACCTGAATCCTCATCCCTACACCTGGGAAAGCCCTGGGGGAACTTGTCTGTCTTGTGCTGCCTTGGAGTTGATGGTTCTTGTTCAACTGTGCTCCCCAGGGAATGCAGGAATGTACTGAACCAGGGGGATTCTGGAAGCTGTAATTTCTAAAGGTGATTTTTTTACTCTTTAAGTGGTTATTTATCTCTCCTCCAACAGGTTCTGGGGAAAAATGTGTAGCTGGGGTTAAGTACTCAGCATCAAAACACTTGGATAGGGGAAAGGCTGGAAGCACGGAGGATGCAGCATGAGGGGAAAACTGGGATGAGTATTGAGGGGCTGGAGCATGTCCAGGGCAGGGAAAGGAAGGGGCTGGAGCACCAGGAGAGACTGAGGCAGCTGGGGAGGCTCAGCCTGGAGAAAAGGACCCTCAGGGAGGACTTTCTGGCTCTCTCCAACTCCCTGACAGGAGGGGGAAGCTGAGGGATGTTGAGCTCTACTCCCAGGGAACAAGGGATAGGATGAGAGGAAATATCCTCAAATTGCACCGGGGGAGGTTCAGGTTGGATATTAGAGGAAGTTTCTTCACTAAAAGTGTGGTCAGGCATTGGAACAGGCTGTGCAGGGACATGCTAGGGTCAATGTCCATGGAAGCGTTCAATACAATGTGGCGCTTGGTGGCATGGGTTAGTGGTGGCCTTGGCAGTGCTGGGAAATGGTTGGAGTCCGCAATCTTAGAGGGCTTTTCCAACTCATATAATTCCAGAATTTTATGACTGTATTGCTCATGATGTAGTCTTTGAAAGAGGGTCCTAATTCCCACACCTGGATGATACACCTTCACAGAGATGTTATGTATTCTCCTGCTGACCACACAGTGGGCATCTGACTCCCACTGCCAGAAGAAGGGGCTGAATAACGTTTTGCCAGATAAAAGTGGGATGTTCTGGGGGAGGGACTGCAAAGGTTTTTCTGCTCCTGCTTGTCTGCTCTGGCTCTGTGAGCAGGGCTGTGTCCTGCCTGGATAGCCCTTCCTACCCCAGGTGAGGCTCCTCTTTTCCTTGCCTTGGTTTCAACTGCAGCATCACTTTATATAAATTTCTATGAGATTGTCAGGATTATCCACGTGTTGCTTCTTTTTATTTATTCCTATTTATTTCTCCTTGCAGTTGTTGCAGGTCCTGATTGCTTCAGCAGTTTCTCTGGCTGTCACTCCCCTGTTTCAGTTTTGTTCTCTTGTTCCCTCTGCTTTTTGTATTTTTGTATTCTTTCCTGTGTTGAAAAAGCATCACCTGCTGCTCTGTCACCACGGCACTGCTGAGCTGGGCTGAAAGAAGGTAATGAGAGGGAAAAATACAAAGTTTCCTGTGTGTGGTACAAACACACCCCCCTGACACCCGGATTTCAAATCTGGGCACTGCTTTTATTTACTTTTTTTATCTATTTATTTCTTTTCAAAACAGCAACTACTCTGCAAATGTCACAGGTGACATTTATCTCTTAAATTGTATCTCTTAAATTTCCTTCACAGAAAATGGTGTCAGGACTGTCTCATCCCATGTAAATTTTTTCGCCATATTTAAATAAAAAACCAAGAGAGATGCTGAATTTTTGTGTTAAAAAACACATGACTGTAATTTAATGTTTTTGTTTGCCTCCACAGAAAAAATTATTGAGGAGAAAGAACCTTGTGGAGTTGAACAGGAGAACATTCTCCAGGGGTAGAAAAGTAGACTTCAGATTAAATTATTTCCTCAATATATTTAGAAAAGCATGAATTAAATCTGCTAGAGGGTGTTGGCTACAAACCTTTTTCTTGGACATCTTCAGAAGAAAATTATTTTAAAAATAAATGAGAATAAGTTGTAGCTATGGTTTAGTTTTTCCAGTTTTTAGGGGACACTGCACAATAAATAAGTAGGTTTATAAATAAGTAAATTCTAAGATAGTTCCAGTAAAAGTTCAGAGAGTCAGAAATGATTGAGCTACTTTTATTTACTTGCATTTTTAGTTTTTCATCTGTTGGAGTTAAAATAGCCTTAAAATATTTGCTTTATTGCAAAGTTTTTTATCTGTCTTTAGGTGAGTTCTCAATTTTTGAGGTTTTGACCCCTGTAAAACACTGGCTATAAATGAGAAAATGTAGTCCTTTCAATTTTGAACCAGGGAGGTCACACTTAAAAAGCTGCATTAAGGTTTTGAGGGTGGAATTTGTAAAAAGAGAGATAAATAAGAGAGCTGGGGAGTGAAAATAAAGGAGTGAAAGGTTTATACTGTTGGAGGCCAGGTAAGCTCAATGTGTTCAGTCTGGAGGAAGGGAATGACAGGAAAGCAACAGGCTGCAAATCCATAAAGTGATTTAATGGGAAGCAGAGGGACTAATTGTTCCTGTCAGGCTTCAAAGTTCAAGGTATTATGGGGATAAATCATAGATTCCCAGAATTACTGTAAATCAGAATCCCAGGACGGTTTGGCTTGGGTTGATGCCTTCCAGCCCAAACCACTCTGTGATTCTAAGTTGTCCACTTTCAATAACAAGATTAGGTCAAGTTTTAAGGAACAGAAATTATTTTTTTGAAGCAATGGTTGTAAAAGTCAGTGTTTCGGTTTTGTGCATTTAAATTAATTTTTAATAGTCTATCTCTGTAATCAGAAGGGCAGAAAAATAGAGATTATTCAGGAGAAAGCAAGAAGATATTATTTGATATTTTGAAAGGGCTCAGAAGGTCAGGAAGCTTAATAAAGTAATAAAGTGGGAAATGGTATTCCCTCTGCCCCTTTCTCTTCTTTATCCTTCTCAATTCTGGGAGCCTTCAAAGCTTCCAGGAGAGGTGTATTGACACTAAAGATGCTTTTCTTGGTTGCCTCCAGTGCCTCCATGTTATTCCATAGGCCCTGGGGATCTGCAAATCCTGGACTGGGAGCAGCTCTCTGGATAATGAAAGCTGCAGTATAACTCATTTCAAAGTTACTTTGTGGGAATTATGGTTACTGAGTCTTGCAGCAACATCCGTATGAATTGGCTCTTGACTTTGATGGAGTCAATTAAAGCTAGTTAATTAGTGCAGTTAGTAATCATCTGCTCAAATTACAGACATTCTTTTGTGCTATGATTTGTATCTTAACACTATTTTAAAAATGACCCTGTATAGACAGATTTGGCTCAACATTTTCTTTAGTTGCAGGTTGCTTTTGCACTGAAGGGCTATTTTTTAATATTTTAATATTTGAGACTTCTTAAACCAACATAATTTCTCAGGCAGGTCTTGATTTTCCTACTTACTTATGGTGTTTGCCTTGATTCCTTGTCATCACTTATGGTTAAGCCTTCTGAACTCTGAGGTTAATTCATCCATTTTCCCTGGCTTTTTTAATGTTTTCCAATGAATTTATTAATCATTGAGAGACCAGCAACCTTCCTTATAGGAAACCATTGTTTAATGCACCAGACTAAACAATTAGATTGCATTTTGATTTTGAAATAATCTATTCTCTCTTTGAAGGAGTTACAGGAAAGGGAAACCTGATAATTCCACATTAAACGTATGTTTTGGGAACCCTGTAAATCCCCACTGGAAGAGCCATGGAGGCACAACAGGCTCACAACTGCCTGGGAAATTGGCCTTGCAGGGTTGGGTGGGAGGCACTTGAATCATTCCAGGAAACTCGATCATATAACAAAGCTTTTCAATATTGATTCCTCTTAACTTCTACAAGAATCAAGATATATTTTAAGATTTCCAGGGATTCTGTTATTGTGTTGTCTGAATGTTCGTGTCCAATGTGTCACCTGGAGCATCCCCTATGAGCAGTTTTCCTCTGATTAGGAGCTGATTCCCTGGCACATGGATAGAATGTGGCTCATGTTTAGTTTCTGGATTTGACTCCGCAACGACAAATCCTTTAATTTTGACTTGCTCCTATTTGTCAAACAAGTGGGAATCCAAAATATTGCAGGAATTATTTTTGAGCAAAGTGTTTGTTTTGACAGTATTAAAAAAGCAGAAAAGAGGAGAGAGATTATCATGTGACAAAATATCTTTTTATACATGTGAGGCATCAATTCACAGCAGAGTCATTTCCAGCTCTTCACACGCCTCAAAAATTGTTTACAACAAGAAACCTCTGCCAAGCTCATGTGGGAAACTCTGAGGATTTTCTTCTATAAAAATTATTCCATATCTATGCAGTCAGAAAAGGATGGAGTGGGTGGAATGTAACTTTGAATCACCTTTGTGTTCCTACTTTGCAGGTTCCTGTTAATAATTCCAGATTTACCTACTGATTGTAGAGATCAGAAAATGACTGTAGAGCTCAAGAGGGAACAACATGACGAAGAATGCAGCCCATGAACATGAAATGCTCATAGGAGGGGAAGCAGAAGCTGCTCTAAAGGGCATGGAGTGATGGGACAAGGGGAAAAGGCTTTAGTCTGAAATAAAGTAAGTTTAAATCACATATTGGGAAGGAATTCTTTCCTGTGAGGATGGGGAGGCTCTGGCACAGGTTTCTCAGAGAAGCTGTGGCTGCCCCACCCCTGGAAGTGTCCAAAGCCAGGTTGGGGCTACCTGGGATAGTGGAAGGTGTCCCTGCCCATGGCACAGGATGGAATTAGAGGGTTTTAAGGACCCTTCCAACCTAAACCATTCCATGAGTCTTTTCTCCATATAGAGACAATAGGATCATCTGTCCCTCAAGGATGAGGTTCCCAGAGCTCTCACCATATGTAGTGTCATGTTCAAAGTGGAGACCTTTAAATCTTTCTGTAAAAACTGGGCATGGAATTATCATCAACTGGACAGATTACCTTCTCAGTTGCATGGGTGGAGCCAGAGAAGTCAGACTGAAGGCAACAAGATATTTCAGATTTATTTTGGCCTTCAAATTCTACATCTGAATTTAAATTTGTATAAACACAGCCCAAATGAAATGTGATTTAAATGAATATATTTTTTTGCTAAATATATTCTTTTGTGTTCTAAGTATTTCTTAGAGTAGGATAGTATGAAATCATATGGAATGTGTCCCTTATATGTAAGTTGCTTTATCCACGCCATGTGCATGTCCTTGACCTTGTAGACAATGTTGGTAAACGTAGATTTTTTCCATGTGACTGAATTGTAAGAATTGTTCCAATCCACAGATCAATAACGTGTTGGAATGCTGTTATTAAATAGCTGCCTCAGTAAGGGGGAATACACATCAGCCTTCTATGAAATGATGTTTAGGACCCTAGAGTGAGCCATAGATCAAGCTTTGACAAATTCTGCTACTCTTGAATAGATGAATATTTTGCCATCAGCCTCTTTTCCACCTATAAGAGACAAAAGAAATTCTGCTCCAGAGAGAGAGATTTAAAATGAGGTGAAGGAAGGCACAGCTCCAAACAGCAGCATTTTGGTTCAGAAGCTTAAATCCTGGGGCATCAAAAATTGCAAAGTGTGTTCATTTCCACTTAGTGATAATTCCTGTTTGAGGGGGAAAAAATTCTTTTTTATTTCTGACCAGCTGAAAAAAAATCCAAACCCAAACAAAAAACCAAACAAGTCCTGCTGTGTTTTTGAACACAAAATTCTCATTAATTTGCGCATCTATGAAATTTCTTCACAGATCCAAAATACAATTGTAAAATATTACAATTTAAAAATGTCAAAAGGTGTTATAGTTACAATGTGGTTTGTTGTTTTGTTTTTTTTTAGCAAGCTGTCTTAATTTCATAATTGGTTTGCCATTTGAAAACTATGATAGGAATTGGTTTTGGCTTTCTGATTGTTAATATATGTTGACCTTTAGCCTGAACATCTTTATTTCCACTAAGTTCGAGTTTAAATGTTCCATTTGCTCCTAAAAATACAAGTGGTTTTGCTTTTAACTGAATTCAAAATGAGACTTTTAACAGTAAACTCAGTAGCCAGTGTCACTTGAACATAACTAATTTGGTTTGCTGTGTTTATGGACCAGATAAGATTATTTTTGTTTTATTTATGGATGGTTTTATGCTACTGCTGTGTTTATGTACTGACAGTCATTATCATCACAGAATGGTTTGGGTTGGAAGGGACCATCTCATTCCACCCCCTGCCATGGGCAGAGACACTTTCCACTATCCCAGGTTGCTCCAACCTGGCCTTGGACACTTCCAGGGATGGAGCAGCCACAGCTTCTCTGGGCAACCTGTGCCAGGGCCTCCCCACCCTCACAGGAAAGAATTTCTTCTCAATATCCCATCTAACCTTGCCCCCTGGCAGTGGGAAGCCATTCCCTGAGTCCTATAACTCCATCCCTACTGTAAATAATCTCTTTCCAACTTTTCTGTAGCTCCTTCAGGTCCTGGAAAGCCACAATCAGGTCACCCCAAAGCTTCTCTTCTCCAGGTTGAACAATGCCAATCTTCCCAGCCTTTCCTCCCAGCAGAGCTGCTCCATTCCTTTGATCATCTTGGTTACTCCTCTGGACTCTCTCCAACAGCTCCATGTCCTTCCTGTGTTGGGCCCCCAGAGCAGGACACAGAGTTGTAGGTGGGGGTCTCAAAAATCAATTATCAAATATTATCAATGATCAAATCATATTATCAAAAGCATTTTGAAGTTTGGTCATCCTGTGTGGTGCCTCTCTATGCACTTGGAAAAAGGAAAAGAGGTGGGTTTAAGATGTAAGCCTGTTAAATGCAGTAGCTGCTTATTCACCTTGCTGCTGAAAATGATCTCGATCACAGGATAATACATTTCAAATGATACCTTATCCTAAATTACTCATACCTGCCTGTAAAATCAATGTCTGTGTGCTGAGAAATTACATTATAAGTGATGTAAATATGACTCTGATCTGCTCCTTTTTGCTGCTTCTCTGCTGTGTCACCCTGACACTGAGTGTCCTAAGGGCGTAGGACAGTACCAAGTGTTCTCTGGATGAGGTAATTTCACTCAACAGAGAAAATAATCAGCCTTTTCCAAGAAGTTTCCTCATCTTTATAAACTGAGGTGTCCACATTTCGGTTCAGCTCAAAGTTTTCCTGCCTTGTTGTCCATAAGCTCTGGAAAATAGAATTATCTTTGCATCTCTCATTTACAAAGTTGGTCATCAGTCACAGCTCTTTATGTGTCAAATACAACATTTGAAGTCCCCAGCTGCACCAGATAAGCGCATGCAGTCAAAATATCTTCCAAAATGCGAAATATGATTCTGAGATACCTCTAGATTCTGTCAACAATTACAGTACAGAGGATAACTCTTCCTAGATAGTAAATGTATTATATAAAAAACCACAAAAAACTTGGAAACACAAGGTATTTGAAATCTCATTTGATAGAGATACTTCATGCTAAAGCAATTTCTCTCCAAGAAATGTGGATCTAATTTGCTGACTGTGATTTGAAGGAAGAAATATATATATATTGATTTTTTTAGGCCTTCTTTTTATCCTCACAGGATGTATTTTACTCCAGAGCCTGGGAGGTGGATAGAGGACAAAAGCACTCAGTTTTTGTCCCATTTTAATACTTCATTAAATCTCCCTGTGAGCAGAGATGTTCTATTCCAGAGATGTAGTAACCACATATATCAGCAAATGATTTATTTTTAAACCCTGTATAGTATGGTATGTCATGAACTCTACATTAACACTATATATATATATATGTATATAACTATATATTAACACTAAATTTAAGGGGAATTTAAATTTTAGCAAAGTGTCATCAATGCTGAGTCCTCCCTTCAGGATCACTGAGGCTTAATTTGAATTAATACAGGAATTAATTTGCAGCACAATGGAAATAGTTGAAAAAAAATAAATTAACACTTTTTCTTAATATTTTTCCTGTATTTTCCAGTTGCACTGACAGCTGGAGATGGGAACATTTCAAGTGGTGACTCTCAAATTTTGCTGTGTTAAGCCAGTACAACTAAAAAGTCCAAGTGTTTGTCACAGGTTTTGTGATTCCCTCTGAAGTCAAAAGAAGTCATAGCACTAAAGTAAGATTTTTTTCATGGCCCCTTGGAGTAGAGTTTTCCAGCGTGAATTTTGTAAGGAACTCTTTGCTCAGGTGCCATTCAGCACACAAGGATGCCAATATTTGTCCTTGTAACCTGGTATTTAACAAGGGTACTTTGGAACCTCACAAGTTTTCTGTAATCACCAAGTCCAAGGAAGACATGAAAAAGCTGGATGGGAATGACAGAGAGATTAATGGGCCAAGAAACCCATGGAAGATCTCCAAGTGTTTTGTTTCAAGGGCTTTGCACTCATTTTGTATCTCCTGGTACTAGGATCTTGTGTTGTCCAACGTCAACCACCTTTTTTTCTTTATAAAAAGGTATTAATGAAAAGGAAATAGTATCTACCATTTTTAATGCCTGTAGCTTTTACTTACAATATAGTTATTTCTTCCCCTTGCAAAAATCTGCTGTTCTCTGTGTTTAGTTCAGTGCTAAAATAGTTTTCAGCTCTTAGAAAATTGTCCTTAAATTTTGAGTGTTCTTCCCCAGACCATGTCTGTTAATCCAGTGACATAAATACTTCATTGTCCTCCTTGGACATTTAAGTTTCAACTTTGATATATACACAAGCAGTGGCTTTGTTTGAAATGAGAGTAGAGTATTTAATTTTTTAATCTAAATCAAAATGTATTTTTCTGCTGTCTAAACTCACACTTCATTCTGTAGCTAAAGGAAAAATCCTCCTTATAGGGTTTTGGGGGTGCCAGGGAAACCAAAATCACTCTCTAACTTTGCAGTTAGCTGTCCTGTATCTTTGTTACAGGACAGAGAGACACAGGCTGATGGGCTGTACCTGTGCCACTTTAGTCATGGTATTTTTTCCTATATTTTGATTTCATAATATGATATATGAAGCAAAATCAATAATTCTGACTTTTGAGGTTAAGGGCACAGCTGAATAAATAATTCATAAGTGAATGGATCAATGTGACTCAGAGAATATCCCAGCAGAGAAAAATTTTCTCAAATATACCCATTATTTGAAATTATCCAACTATTGTCTTGGGTAAATTTTATAAGTCCTTATATTGACCAGAACTAATTTTAAATAAACACTTGCTATTTGTGCTCTGCTACTTATCTGTGACCTGACAGCTCTGAGTCACCTTGTCCTGCCTGGCTGGATCTGCAGCAGATACTTGATGAACAAGCATGAATAAGCCTTGAAAAAAAGTCTGAGTTCTGGTTGGAAGACGAAAACAAAGCAAATTAAAACTTGCCTAAAGTGAGCTGCTTTCAACAAGAGTTTGGGGACTATTTGGCTCTGGGTGTTTTTGTGATGCTGGAATCACTTCGGAGACTCTCCTCTCTCTAAACCTGACTGCAGCGTGGTGGTGGTGGTGTTTTTGGCTGAGGTGGCATCTTCCTGTACCTCCACTGAGTGAAGGGGTAGAGAAATATTCGATTTGGCTACTAAATGTAAAATTAGAATGACAAAGAGTTGTAATCAAAGGGCTGATACTGGTGTTAATACTTAAATATGCTGCACTATATTTTGTCAAATTACATATATCTCGTTTATGCTAAGAATAGCTCTTTGGAGTGTCCCCATATGTCTTTTTTGAGGGGCTTTCAGAGCATAGAATCATGGACTGGTTTGTTTGGAAGGGACCTTAAAACTCATCCAGTTCCACCCCTTCCATGGGCAGGGATACCTCCCACTATCCCAGGTTACTCCAACCTAGCCTTGGACACTTCCAGCGATGGGATATCCACAAACTCTCTGGACATATCCACTCTTTCTTGAATGGGAAAAATATCCATATCATTAAGAACAGTGCAGCCCTTTCCAAGTGATATATTTTAAGGATATATTTTCTTGAGCCATAATCCATTATCCATCTTATTCTTTATTGGCCCTGTGGAAACAATGGTTACAAATGCATTAATTTTCCTGCTCTCTCCTTTTAAACATTCCTCATGGAGTGGGGAATACATTCCTCTCAGTCTCATGGGGCTGATCTGAGGACAATTGGAATCAGTGTGCTTTCAGGGAACAGTGGGAATGCAGTAAAAAGATGTTGGGATACATTCAATTTCAAGATATTTCTCGCAAGGTAAAGTTCAGCAAAATGTCTGTGCTGGGGCATGGCAGAATTCCCTATCAAAACATTTTAATTCAGACATTAAATGCAAAGATGGAAGTGCAGTAAAAAGAGACATTAATCAAAAGTATTCCATATTCAGGCTTTAATTGCATAGTAGGTTTCTAATATATATTTCCACACATTAGTCTTGTTCATATCACATCTTTGGTTTTCTCCAACTGTGACAAGTAATATTTTACCCACTAAAAAATCTGATTTTCCCAGTCCATTTCTTGGAGCATGGAATTTATTTCTATTAATTTCTTAACTAGGTTTTCTATTTTGAATCATCTCATCAATAGTTTTCTTTGTTTCTATGGTTATTAACATTCTATACATTGCTGAAATATTATTTATCTATTCTTCCAAGTCTGACTCCTGCCACGATCACACCAAGGCAAGAGCTCCCATGTACACCTAATAGATATTTGGCCATGAAATCAGTCGTGTAGTTATTTGCTCATGTGCAAATTTACTTCTTTATTTTCTCCTAAAAGTCTTAAAATCTGTTTTTGAGATGATATTTATATATATAAAATAGGAACCAGGATGCTGATGCACTCTGAGCACTTTTTGATCCTTCTGACCTTAATTTTCTTGTTTTGGTGTACTCTTATCTTGTGTTTTGTTTTCAATTTTTGTGGCAAATTCCTGGCTGAGGAGCTTTCCTAATAAGAGATGTAATTCCTTACATCCCTACTCCATGAGCAAAGCTCTAGGCACTGTATTTATACAGATTATAACTGATTTGTCATATGTCCTTATATATTACATTCTGATAGACTTAAACTGGGGGAGCATTTTGTAAGTTATGTGTAGGAGCTTCATCATCAAATCCTATTTGTTTTTTGGATTTCTCTCCTAATTCCCATGAATCCCTCTGTAAATGTCCTTTTCTTCACAGAATAATGTCAAACAACTTTTCTGATTGCTGGGTATTGTTTCTCCTGGAAAATGATGGATTCCTCTGAGGTAGGCTTTGTCAAGTTTTTACATCTTTTCTTATCACGACTGAGAATATTTGGATTTTTGGATACTTTGTCCTTTTTTTCCTAAATTCTTTCCTTATGAATAAAGTCATGGAGTTTTGTTAAGTGGGCTGGGATATAAGATAACTGATTTTGAACTCTAGTCTTGGTTGCACTGAAATCTTGTGTATCTCAGGTTTGTTCTAACCACAAGTAGTTTTGCCAGTTATTTCAAGAGAAAAAATGACTTTTAAGACATGATTTTTGAGCTTTAAGGCATCGTGATGAAACAGCAAAAAGTTCTTTTGACAGAATAGGGGACTCTCTGATCAAAATAATTAATGACTCTTAGGATAACTCTTGGTGTAATCAGTTTGCAGCTACAGTGAGAAAACTGTGCAGGTCTGACTGCACAGGGAGGGATCTGCACTGTAAATAAGATTTTAACATTCTTATATCCCCGTTTCTAGCCTATAAAATTGAGACTTCCTGTGGAGGAATGGCATGTTTACCAATAGATTCATTTATATAACTGGCTACTCTGGTGCTTCAATAAGAACTAACATTAAATACAAACTATTTTGCTAAACCACAGCAGTGAATCCTGTACCATTTACACTCCCAAAGCACCTTGGTTGATCTGGACAGCAGTGAGACAGTAGGCAATATTATACAAAAATGATCCAGTGATTGAAGCTCTTCCCACTGCATTGCTCCACTGGCCAGATTTTAGTCTTACATTGTTGTAAAGCCACTAAAACCGGTGAAGTTCCCCATTGCTGATCTGTGGGATGTGGGAATTAGACTCTTGGTAGAGCAATGTCTGCAAACAGCTAATTAAAGCAACTTGTGGGATAGTCAGAATTGAATTTTGAATTCAAAGAATGAAGTGTTTTTTGGTCTACAGTTTATTACTAGTTCAGAGTTATGTATCTAAACCAATGTAAACCAGTAAATTATATGTGCTGCACATATCTGGGTTTGCTGACACTGGTCTCTACTGCTGCAGTAATTTCTGTTGCGTGGACATGTTCTGTGATTATGGGACTCATTCCCGCAATTATGTCATTATTTATTCTCCCTCTTCACTTTATCTGCTACTTTACATATTTTTAACTTTTACTTCAAATGCCCAAATAGTTGCCAGACCACTGAATCTTTTCTCTCTGTAACTCCACTGATATTTCAGAGAACAAAAATAACCTACATTTTAGAGTTTATGCTTTTCCTCTTGGAAAACATGATTAAAACTCTGTTCTTCCTGTTCTGAAGGCTTAATTTATTTGTCTTTCACAGATAGATTACTTAAAGTCTCTAATATTCAAATGTAAATAACCAAATCTGAGTCCTATTTGCCGGAGATCTTGAAAGAACATCTTTGTTCCTTAAATCTTTGCTTCCAATAGATCAAAGTATCTTATGCCAAAAAAACCCAAACAAACAAAAAAAAAACCCCAAAAACATTTGCAGTTCATCTTTTAGATAAGACTATTACAAAGCTATTTGAAGCAAAAAGCCAACCTAAAAAAATGCATATTGAATTGTATTGCCTCAAGTATAGAAGAATGAATTACAGGATTTGAGTCTTATTTATTTTCCACAACAGCTTAAGAATGTTAAAGAACAACTTAAAAGTAGTCACTTGTTTCTTTGTTCGTGGTTTCATTGTTTAGGCACTTGGGGGTTTTGTCTGGGTGTTTTTTTCCCTTAAACTCTATCGAAGTGAGCATGAAAGTAGGTCACTGCAGCAGAGTGGGGGCCTTGCACAGCAGAAAACAACCCAAGAGCCAGGGAGAATGGAGCCAGGGAGGGATGTGGTGTCAGCAGGCTTTGGAGCTGGCTGTGCATGGACACTGCACTCCACAGCACCCGTCCCAGGACCTGCTGCCCAAAGCATGTGCTGCTGCTTGGCCACTTGTGGCCCTGCTTTGGACATCAGCCTCATCCAGAGGCAGGGAATGACAGGAAAAGACACTGAGTAGGTTTGCAGATGGCACAAAACTGGGAGGAGATGTTGAGGCCCTGCAGAGAGATATCAATAAATCTGAGGGCTGGGAATCACCAACTGTGTGAAGTTCAGCAACCCTGGATGTATGGACAGACTGGGAATGAGAGGCTGAAAATCAGTGCTGGGAAAGAGACCTGGGGGTCCTGGTCAATGGCCAGTTGGCCATGAATCAGCAGTGCCCTGGCAGCCAGAGGGGCCAAACATGTCCTGGGAGGCGTCAGGCCCAACATCACTGGCCGGGCCAGGGAGGGGATTGTCCTGCTCTGCTTTGACCTGGGGTGGCCTCACCTGCAATATTGGGGAAGTTTGGGGCTCTGCAATATGAGAAAGATATTGAGCCATTAGAGAGTGTCCAAAAGGAGGGACATGAAGATGGGGAAGGGTCTTGAGGGGAAGGGTGTGAGGAGCAGCTGAGGGAGGTTGGACTGTTCAGCTGGAGAAGAGGAGACTGAGGGGAGACCTCATTGCAGTGACAAGTTCCAGAGGAGGGGCAGGCACTGATCTCTGCTCTGTGGGGACCAGGGCCAGGAGACCAGGGAATGGCCTGGAGTTGTGTCAGGGCAGGGTTAGATTGGATCTCAGGAAAAGGTTCTTCTTTGCCCAGAGGGTGGTTGGGCACTGACCAGGCTCCCCAGGGCGGTGGGCACAGCACCAAGGCTGCCAGAGCTCCAGGAGTGTTGGGATGATCCTCTCAGGGACAGGGTGTGACTTTTGGGGATGGGCCTGTGCAGGGCCAGGAGCTGGACTGGATGGTCCTTGTGGGTCCCTTCCAACTTGGCATATTCTGGAATTCTGTGACAAGTTGGTCTTATGCAGGATTAGGTCATTAGTGTCACTTCGTTTGTAGATTGTTAAAGCATGGTTCTTCTACCCTACAAAATGTTCTCTTCCACCTCAGACAGTTTTGATCTGAGATTTTTAGGGTCTGAGTTTTTGAACTTCCATATGAGTCTAGAAATGACAGGTCTGTATTTGCCACCATAATGTTTTGGAGAAGATGTTGAGGCATAGGTGCAGAACATTCCTTTTCCCTCTTGTTATTCCTTTCTTTTTAATGTTTTTTTTTCTTTAATCTTTGGAGTGGATGAAAACTCTTGGAGAGGATTTCCATATGGAGGACCTAGTTAACAACATTTAACCCCATG
Organism: Calyptomena viridis; assembly: GCA_013390005.1. NCBI lineage: Eukaryota > Metazoa > Chordata > Aves > Passeriformes > Eurylaimidae > Calyptomena > Calyptomena viridis. Next base: position 565,817 of record WEIV01025162.1, on the reverse strand, counting down.
ACAACACCTCCCTTCTGTACAAAGCCACCTTGCCTTTGATGTCTGTGGGAGTCTGGGAAAGGTGGAGCAGGTGGGATATTGGAAGAGAGCTGCTTCCTTTGGAAGTCTGAATCCATCGAACAAAACCTTAGGACATTGTTTTAAATGCTGAAAACAAAGTGGAGCCCTGATGTGGTCCATTGCTTTGCAGAGTTAATTTGTAGGGTTTTCAGATCCTTTGTGGGTGAGTGGAATGAGAATCAGAAATGCTTCCTTGGAATATTACTGTGGAGACAGATGCTTCACTTTTATAGCTCCTACAGCAGAGGATTCTTGTCACAAAACTCCACATCCAAGATGTTTGATAAAACCAGGGAAGTTGTGGGTGCCCACAGGTGAGGCAGATCTAAAATGAGGATTTTGTGCATGCGAGTAGAGCCATTGTAAGAAGAAGTAAGAAAAGGAAGACTGAGGCTTTTTCAAGTATTGTAGCTTTGAATCACAGTGATTAAATTATAATCAGATCACAGACTGGCTGTTGGTGAAATAAAAGTAAATGCACATAACTCCTCAGACTTTGCAAGGTAATTTGACATAGAGTCCAGAGATGGACTAGGATACTCATCCACACCTGTAGAATTTCATTTGAAATCTTAACCTTATCTAGGATTTTTAATGTTAATGGTCACTATAAACACAAACTGATTTCACCAAGAGCAAGAGGTTCAGCAGCTCTATTTTTTTAACTAATGCAAAGGATTTTTTTAAAATATTCTTAGAAATCCCGTTGTGAAGTAGGTCCTGGCAAAGATAAAATAAAGGCTTGTTACATTTAACAAGCAGAGAAATGTATAAAGAGTATAAATAAATGATCAATGAATTTCTTATGCTTTATTTTAAATGTGTCTAAGTATTAGGGAATGAGAGAACAGACAGACACTTTCCTTATTTATATTAAATTAATACTTTAAAGATTCATTTTCATTTGGATTTAGCTTTAAAATTATGGATTTAATTCCTAGAGTTCAATTTTTACTTTATGAATATTTGAATTTAGTCATGTTGAGTAAGTAACTGATAAATCACATGTATTTTTCCACATATATCTGTGTTCAGACTCACTTTAGGTGCCACGCACAGGAGTCATCCTGCATCAAATAGTATTTTTATTAAGAGTAAAAATACAGCAGAGATGATTCTGAAAGAGGGTGAAAATTCAACACCGAGAGTTTAACTTTGCACAGTTAACTCCTTTCACAATTTCAGACACATTTGTAGATAATTATTTTCAGTGTCTTCCTGTTGCATTCAAATTTGTCAGATCAACTGATTCTCAGTTTCTGTAGAATCAGATCATTTCCGCTCAGAGTTGAAGCCTCATTAGCCCTCACAAAACAATATAAACAGGAAATGTCTGGAATGATACAACTGGAGATGTGTAAAACTACTTGTGGAAACACATGTACCTGACAACCCATTAATGGGATCATTAAAACCAGTCAAAAAATTCAATTTCATCTGAAAATAAGAGACTTCTAAAATGCTTGGAAAAAATCAAATCCCTGTTACATAGTTTGAAAATGCTCACTGAATTTTACTTCCTAATGCGGGGCATTGACTGACATACTGACAAACCGAGAGGAGATTTAGATTGGATATCGGGAAGAAATCCTTCCCTGTGAGGTGCTGAGTCCCTGGCACAGGGAGCCCAGAGAAGCTGTGGCTGCCTCATCCCTGGAAGTGTCCAAGGCCAGGCTGGATGGGGCTTGGAGCAATCTGGGCGAGTGGAAGGGGTCCCTGGCCACAGCAGGGGGTGGAATGAGATGAGCTTTAAGCTTGCTTCGAATTGAAATCATCCTGTCATTCCATGATATGATTGCATTAAATTCTTAGCAAATTCATCAGATTTAAATTATCTGGAGTCTGACAAAGGGATCTCTATTTGTAGGGACAAATGCTAAATCTTATGACTTTAGATTCATGATTTTTTCTTATAGGTTCATAGGATGGTTTGGGTTGGAATGGACCTTAAAGCTCATCTGGTTCCTGCCTCCTGTCATGGACAGGGACACCTTCCATGGACAGGGACATCTTCCATAGACCAGGTTCCTCCAAGCCCCATCCAACCTGGCCTTGAATCTCTCTTACTCCCAGACTGGACAGACTTCTTTAATTAAAGCTACAACAAGAACCCAGATCACCTTGGACTGTGCTGGCTCAGCATTAGGTGTCCCATGAGCCTAGTGGGACAAGCTGCCTAGTGTGTTGGCATTGAGCTGCTTGGGTGTGGAGAATGGAGACACATCCCTGGAAAAAGCATCTCCAGCAATGAAATCCTGACTGATGGAACTCGTGGGGATAATCTGTTGAACTGATCAAATGTTGCCTGAACACCTCACAACATGAGCCCTGCCTGGGCACTGCACCCACTGACCATCCACATGGCCGTGCCACAGGATGTGCTGCAAAGAGACAGAGAGACAGTGATGGATGGTCCTCACTACGGTGTTCCAGAAGAGTGCAAGGTGAGCAATCAGCTCCTAAACAGGTTGTTCCCATCCCAAGGGACAGAGTTCAGTCTCTGAATGCATCAACTCCCCATTTGATGGCCTTGTCTGTAATCTCTCAGCAGACTCTGGCAGCTAATCTCTCTATTGATTTCTGTTTAGAAACACCCAGAGCTATTCAGTCACTAATAAAATATGAAGAGTCCAGTTTTCAAGACATTTAACTCATTTGGAGGCAAAGGTTGTTTATTTTTTGGTGAGCAATCGAATCCTTTTGCCCATTTCTAAGTAAACACTTTGTGCAGACAAGTGAAAACTGAGCCAAAATCCAACCAACTCATAGATTCCAGCCCTGCAACTGGAATCAGTTGGGGTTATTACTGTCCATGTAGCTGCCTGGTTTTCTTTCTTCTTTTCCCTCTCTTCTGGTCTATTTTCCCAGTTTAACTAGGAAAAAAACAGTCCATCCATCTTTCTGAACCTGTGTTTCCTTAGGAGCAGACACTGCTCCCGTCAATACTGCAGGACAAATCCCAATGCACTAGGTTTGGAAGGAAAGGCAAACTTTCTGATTGCTTTTCTGATTGCTTTCCTTGTTTTCCCTTCTATTATTTGCTCCAGATCCAGGTGTTGGTTTGTCCACAACTCCTTGCAGAGAGGAAGCCAAGCTGAGACAAAGCAGTTGGTGCAAAGTGTGGAGGGATGGGGTTTTCCACTGGGATGACCTTCCTGCATCTCATGCCAGATTCTATGGAATCCTGCTCAGTTTGGTTCTTAGTTCTTCCTAAAAGACAGAAATTACCAAAAACAAGGGCAGATCAACAGGGGAAAACAATCAAGGCACCTCTGTCAGGGTAGAAATCATTACTGGCACAGGGAGAAGGCCAAGGTATGGAAATTACCGGAATATGGGGAGATTTCACACCTCCAGATATTTATTTACCTTTAAATAACACCAAGTTTTTAGTAAAAATAATGTTTTATTTAGTTGTGAGTCCCTTGGGGCACTTGTAAAAAAATCTGTGATATTTCATTGCATAACTGACGTGTCTAAATCTGTCAGATAATGTCTCACTTTTCTATTTATTTAAATGATGAAAGATGGACTTTTTATGACTAAGATAATTTAATGACTTTTTCTTTTACGTTTCCTTAATAGTGATGACATTTAGACAAGGGAAAGAAAAAAAAGTCACACCAGCCATCAGTAGGTGGTTTTATCGGTTAAATTTTAATGTTATTTTTAAGCAAATAATGAATTACTTTGACTAATAACTGCAGAGCCAGACATGATTCATTCCATAATTAGGTTGACAGTCACCATCAATCCTGTAGATCTGATTATAAAATCTTGTCTCCTTTTCCCATATAACATCTTTCCAAGTTGCACCCCATGAAATATGTCGTGTTTCTGGGGACTCTCCAAGCAAAGGTTTGGCAATTATAGATCCACAGCCAAGGTGGGGAGATTGAGCCTGGACCCAAAACGTGGGGAATATTGACAATGTGGGAGAGATTTCAACCTTTGCAGGTCATGGCTATTTTTTGTAGAAGAGTTAAACCTAAGAAGATTTACATGAAAATCAATCTCTCACAGAGGAACTGCCAAAGCACCTGCACTTGTTGAGCACATCTCAGCAGTTCTTGAGGGACTGAGGGAACACCACACTCCAGTTAATTACAGCTCATGATCTGAAGAAAAGAAATTGCCTCATATGAGGAGTTTTCACATGTTCTAGATCAGAGAGGTGGGAGATTTCCCACTTCTCTTCAGGAAAACAGGACAAGAGGAAATGGACTTAAGCTGTGGACATCAGGAAGAATTTCTTCATGGAAAGGGTTGTTAAAAATTGGAAGGGGCTGGACAGGTGTACAAGGAAGGACTGAACGTGGCACTCAGTGCTCTGGGCTGGGTGACAAGGTGGGAATTGGCCGCAGCTTGGACTCAATCATCCTGGGGGTCTTGTCTAACCTCAGTGATTCTGGGATTCTATACCCAGCCATAACATTGAATATTCAAGGAAGATACAGGTATTGGTTTATTCGTGAAATGGATTGCAACTCTTATTTCAGTAGTCTATTTTATTTATTTTTATTTCAGAAAAATACATCCACATACAATTAGGTGTAGATAAAAGTGTATCATCTACTATCAGTCATACTCCCAGCAGCTAGAGAAATTATTGGAATCTTCCTGGGGCTTCTCCCCCGTAGCTTGAAAAGTGTTTATCACATTGATATATGGGAGAATAAGCATTTATTTACCAACAAAAAAAGGAGTAAAAACTCTTTGGTGTGTGCTAATAGTATATAACACAGGAATTAGGCAGTGGTGCTGTGGGCTGACTGGTAGGAAGCCAAACTTCATTGCTCCCTCTGCAAGAAGAAATGCTCCTCTTACAACAATTTGCTCACAATCTTAACTGGGTTTTTATACTGTACTTCACACTTTTGCTTGTTGACAGATTTAGAGCACTTTGTGAAAGCAATAATTGGCCTGGGAATATACCTGGCATGCTTCCCCAGAAAGGAGCAGGGATTAGGTTGCCTGAGGTCTTTCATTAGCTGGTAGAACAATTGGAATGTGCTGCTGCCACAGCCTTTCCAGCAGAGCTGAAATCCTGCTGCAGGAACTGGGAGGACAGAACTCACCATTCCTCCTCCCAGCCCTTCCTGGCTGCCCTGGATCTTTTTGGGAGCTGTTGCAGACATTAATTTACAAGGGATGGAGTGACCGGAAAAAGGGGAATGGCTGGCACAGGTTCCCCAGAGAAATTGTGGTTGCCCCATCCCTGGAAGTGTCCAAGGCCAGCTTGGAGCAACCTGGGATAGTGGAAGATATCCTTGTCCGTGGCAGGGGGTTGGAACAAGATGACCTGTAAGGTCCCTTACAACCCAAACCATTCCATGATTTCGTGATAATTGTTAGCATTTCTGTGGTGGTTTCTCTTATCTGAAGGGGCAGCACATCACAGTCACAACTCTTGGGCACCTGTGAAAGATCTTTCAGTACCTAAAGGGGCTCCAAGAGAGCTGGAGAGGGGTCTGGAGGGACAGAACCAGGGGGAATGGCTTCCCACTGCCAGAGGGCAGAGTTAGATGGGATATTGGGAAGATATTCCTGGCTGTGAGAGTGGTGAGGCCCTGGCACAGGTTGCCCAGAGAAGCTGGGGCTGCCCCATCCCTGGAAGTGTCCAAGGCCAGTTTGGGTAAGGCTTGGAGCAACCTGGGATAGTGGAAGATGATTCTGTGATGACCTGAGAAATCTGTGGTGTCCTTTGGTCCAGAGGAGAGTCTGGGAGTGATTTAGGGGTGTGGGGCTGTTGAGCACTCTCAGGACAAGCCCAGAGAAGAGGAGCTGATCTGTCTCCATGAAGGGGTTTCCAAATGGGCAGGGTGGTCTCTTGTCCTGCAGCATTTCCTATTCTTTGTCAGGAAAGAAGGCAGATCTGGCCAATGGGAAAGACATTCAGCTGGATTTTGGAGTTGGTTTATTTTTCTACTTGTTTTTTTGGTTAGCTTGTTGTTATTTTTTTTCAAATTGGCTCTTTTATCTACAAAAAAACACCAAAATCTTTTTTCATGAATTTGTAGAAAGAGGCTTCAGGAATTTAGTGCCACAGGATCATATTCTGGCTATTAATATTAATGCCTTAATCCTGGATTTGGAGGTGCCTTCTAGAATAAAACCAGAAAATTCCACTTTTTGAAGAATTGTTAATAATACAGGAGGAATAAAACATATCCCACTTGAGTTACGTGTATCAAAACCTCCATCTGAAGAATTTCTGAGGAGATTCAAAGGGAAATCATGTAAAGGTAATCTTTAGATTTATTGTTGGTTGTATGGAATCAATACTTTAGGAGCTAAAAAGCTTTATCTGTGAAATCACTGTATCTTTTCAAAGTGAACAGAGATTGGATAGAAGTCAGTGGGAGAGTAAAAATAGAATTATTATGTAAAACTGTTTTGGAAAGAAAATGAAGTGTTTTTCCATCTGAGACACCCCAGTTTGTTCCGTTCACTGTGATTCTCTTTCCTCTGAAAAAAAAATCTGATTATATTCCTTGTGCCTGTTTTCATTCACGGAAGGTAATTTTAGGAAATTAATTTCCCTCATTAGGTTGTATAACTCAATACTAATTTACTGAAATGATCTTAGGAAGGAAAGGTAGACTCATCTTTAGCTATGAAGGTATTTCAGTAAGAAACTCTGGAAGTTTATTATTTCTGTCACTTTGGAGAATTTTGTTAAGGTGTCTGATTTGAAGGATGGTCTCTGAAATCACTAATAAACATCTCTGGCCTTGAAACACTTAAATGTTTTAAGGCTGCTCTAATATTGCTCTCACAGATATGCTACTGAATGAATCAAAACTAAGTTTATACCCTTAGGTTGTGTCTTGGCTCTAACTCAGACAAAAAGTCCTTATTCAGGAAAATCAGATATATGAAATATAATTTGTCCTGAAGTGCTTCTGAGAACTATATTCCCGAAAGTAAAGCAAATAAATAATAAAAACCCAGAATTAATCCAGAAGGTCTTTTTGGTTATTTGAGATTTCTCAGAAGAAAATAAACCAAGAAAAAAATAACATTTTGATCTTCACATTTGGGAGTGGGTCTGTATTGATCTCTTAAGATATAATGTAATGAATTGTTTGTGGGAAGTAGAGATATTCCTGTGTTGGCAGTAAAACTGAAGTAGTAAATTAAAACAAAATTAGTAATTCGTATTTTATTCAAGCCAGTAATACCGCACATATACCAGTCTTGCCACCAACCCTCTCTACTTAATATAAATTCCTGATATAAATTAAATACTTCAGCTCATCAACACAGAAGCAGAGAATGTGTGAAATAAAAATTAACCATTCAGTATCTTATATAAAAGTTGAGATAGTTTCTGCAATTAGAACCTTAGAAACTTTATACTCCTATTTTTAAATATCCTTCAAAAATAATACAAACAAAATAAATATTATTGGCTAGAAAACTCTCACAAATTTGTGTTATCTCTCAGGGTTTTGTTGATATGGGATCTGATCCTGAAACTTATCCAATGATGTTGATTTTAAGAAGAGATTTGAACTTACATGTAAATTATTAAAATCTTCCTCAGGTCCTTCCTAAAGAGTCTCCTGGTGAATGTTTTCTGCTCCAACAGCCCTTGTTGAGACTATCAGCACAGAGATTAACAATTTTGTTGGGCTTTGGAAACAACTATATTTAGGAGTCCTTCAGAAGATTTTATGAAGAATCAAGGTAAATGTTTATTGTGGATTAAAAATTAGCTAAAAAAAGAGAGGGTAAAAATGATCCCCTAAGAGGCAATGGTGAGGTTTCACTATTAATAGTGAAATCATAGTATTTGTAGGATACCAAAATTTTGTAGTCTTATTTATTAAATATTATTAGAGGAACTAGAAAATGCAAGGTAAAATGGTTGTGCAGAGATTGACAAATACATATGCACATAATTTTGAGCATCAACACAAGATTTTCATTTATTGCCCATCAATTTTTAAATGAGTAATCAAAGGCTTAATGTGCAAGTAAACACTACAATATAGACCAGGGAATGGATGTGGTTTTGCTGGTGAATGGTAAATGCTCATCCAGAATATTTTGTTAATTATTAATCAATCAGAAAGAAAAAAAAATTCAAAAAATTTTCAGAAATATTGATGCAGAAAATGTGGAGCACTGGAGTTCTTGGAAGACTCCTGTAAGAGCTGAGGGTCAAAAGATCAAGGTAAGAAGCTCCAGAGGAAACAAATCAAAGGAGATTTGCTTAATTTATGTCTTCCAATAAATAATTAATAATTTTCTGAGAGTAAACTAGCTGCTGCTCTTTGCTGTTTTAATAATGTAATTAGAATTTTATTATTATGTAAGTTGACAATTTAAGTGGTTTGACAATATAAGTTGTCAAGCACACAATTTAACAGAGTAGAAATGCCTGTTTATTAAAAAAAATAAATACAACAATAATACAATAAAATACAATAATAGAAACTGTCACTGTAAGTTTACATGTCAAGGTCCAAAGTTTAACTGGGACAGAAGGTGGTATCTGAATGTCTGAATCTAGATCCAGCCTCAATTCTTCTGAAAAAATAATAATTTCTTAGGCATGGTTCTCATTGTGTTGGAGACTAATTTTCTCCAAGGGAAAACAAAAAAATCATTCTTTGGATTTTTTTGCCTGTGACAAGGTTTCTTAGTGTTTTCCATGATGCATTCGTTGCTGCCCAGTGGCAGGGTAAGAATGAGGTGGCTGGAGCAAGGCAAGTCTTCTACCCTGTGATGTAGCTCTTGGAAATGTAGATTTGGTTTATATTTAGGCTGACATATATTCAACAACTAATACCAAAAGTAGACTGGAACAGAAAGAACACTGATATATTTGATTAATACACGTGCAGTCAAATACTTAATATTTTTTCTTTGCATTCACATTTAGAGGTAACTCTAAATGTAAACTATCCAAGTATAAATTGTCTGAAAATTTGATCCTGGTGCTTGAAACTCAAATTAATGTCAATCTTTGACTGTAAGGATCTTATTTCCATTTATGTGTCTCCAGCTGTTAAAATCCTTCGAGTAGCTCAATGAGGAGATGAGAGAAATTTGGATTTCCCTGCTCCTGGATATGAATAAATCCCTCTGTTAACCCTTTTCTGCTGGGGTGACTTCTCCCTGGAAATCAAGGATGCTTCCTAAGAGCAAAGTTATGTGTTTTTTTGGAGAGAACAGGCTGCTCTTCACCCTCATCATAGCTCCAACTATCGTAAGGACCAGGAGTCAGACACAACATGCACAGGCCAAAATTTCATGGCTGGATGCTGAAAATTAACTGCTGAGATCCTAAGGATCAAAAAAATCCCCCTGAAACCAACCCCTAACCCCCCACATCCAAATTATTAGTAATTTGATTAGTAATTATATTTTTGGTGCCCATCCCACAGATATCTGAGGCTGCTTCAAGGATTTGCAGCAGTTTGCAGATTCTCATCCTTAAAGAAAAAAGCCATTCCCTCCTTAAACTGATGCCTAAAATCTCACTAAAATATCAGGTGACATGACAACATAACACCAGAAACCCCCATAGAACAGGATACTTTAACCACTGTAGGATATCGGAATGACAGATTAAAACTTGAGGTCTAAAAGTCAATACTGAATTGGAGAAGTTGATTAATGATCTTAAATTCCACTAAATAATAACAGAGCTTCAAGCAAAACAGGTTTTGCTGAATATGCTTTTCAGCATAAGAAATGAAGCCACAAGTTGAGAGTAGGACATTAAATATATATAAATGATGGGAACTGGGAATAGAAAAAAGGAAAAGACAAGTTGGTGTGTTCCATAAAACATGAACAAATGGTTAGCAACGTTTTCAGTTGAAAAGAGGGATTTTGTTGAGCTTGTACAGGTCATCTGTGTCTATCCCTCTGTGTTTTGAGGTCTATAGAACATAAAGGCACTAAAATTATGCATTTATTATGGATTATATATATTATACATATTATATAAATGTCCATATATGCTTCTATATGGACAAACACACCCCAAATCCAACCTATCAAAGAGAGAAAAGACATAAAACCAGACATTTTGGGCTTTTTAAAGTCCCTGACTCACTGTATTTGGACCATGTTTTAAACCAAAGCTTTTATTAGTTATAACTTGGAGGAGTCTGCAGCTGCCTCATTTTTAGTCTTCAATCTGTGCTGAAAAACTCAAATAAAGATATTTTCTAGCATATTTTTTCTTTAAGTAAAACACACAGGCTCTTTCTGATCTATTGCCTTGATTTTGACTGCTTCATAAATAAACAAAAGATTGCCTTTAACATTTTAGCAGCTGTTAAAGCAGCAAAAGAGATAAAAGAAAGTTAAAGGACATGCAAAGATTGAATTAAAGCATTTCCCAGCATTTTGATGACAAAGTTTGACCATTTTGAGGAATAAATCAATTTGCAGTCACTGTGGACAAAGAGCTGAGACTGAAGCTGAAACTGTTCCATTGGGAAATGTGCTAAAAGATAAAAGGAGTCATATTTCTTGTTTTGTGGGACGAAACATAGAAGGGACATTTAGAGACCAGAAGATATGCAAAACTTTACTGGGAAAATGAGAAGGAAGAAAATAATGTATATTCTAGTTCTAAGTTTTCCCAATTGATATTCCAGATGTATTTCACATTACTTAGGATTTAAAGTGAAACGTGTATCAATTACAAAAATTAAGTTATTTAGAAGTGGAACGAGGATTCATATACATTGTTGTCCTCTCTTTTACTCTTAAAGGAATGGTGGGTTCCTAATCAATCATTTCAATGGTTGGACTTGATCTTGATTCTAGTAGCACCATTAGATGCTCTTCAGCATCTCATAGTGCCACTTATTTCATAGAGTCAAGAACATTGGAAAAGACATTTAAGATCATTAAAATGGAACTCTTAATTAGGAACCCACAAATTCCTTTAAGAGTAAAATACAGAAGATCAATGTAAAGGAATCCATGTTAAGTTTCTAAGACTGACTTTTTGTAAAAGTTTCACTTGAAATTCTAAATAATGTGAAATATATTTAGGATATTAATTGGGAAATTTTATAACTATACATTATCTTCACCCTTCTCTATTTCCTTTTGCTTCCTCCTCTCATGTTTTCTCATTTCCTTTTTATTCAAGAATCCCTAAACAATTGCAGATATTCCACATCCTTCTCATAGTCCTTTACTGTCCATATCAAGGTTTTGTGACATAAATGAAGACTTTAATCCCTCCTAATCATATATCAAATGGCAAACTACTGCATCTCTTCTAGCTTTGGAGCACTCTGTAACTGGATTAACTGGATTTACTGCTCTTGTCCCTCCTGCAGCCTCAGCAGCCTGGGAGGAGGGGAATGGCCAGTGGGTGGAAATCCAGCATTTTCAAAGGTTGCTGTGGTTAGTCAGCCTGGGCTTTGTTCTGCTCACTTGTTAAATTAGGCATGAAGACTTATTTTCTGTTGCTTTATCATCATGAATCAAACTTGAAAAAACACAAAGTCAGGAACTGCACAAATCAATTCATGTGGTTTTGACTGTGAGGAGAGAGAGACAAAAAGTGAAGGGTGGCTCTCTTTCTCTGCTTTATATTTCAGCTGTGTGTGTGCTCCTAATTGAAACCCATCTTCTGGGCTCCAGCTGGTGCAGTTCCAGATGGGAGGAGGCTCCTTCAGCCTGGTACCTAAGGTAATGTCTGCTTGAATTTGTAAAGCTTTAACCTACCTCACACAGCACATGAATGCTTTTATAGCTTATGATCCATGGGAACACTTAAAACTGAATTTCCATGTGCTGGAACACTCTCAGAGTATTGAAAGAGACTAGAGCACTGATTAAAGCAATCTGGGAAGCCCTGGGCACTCCCACCACTCCAGCCTGGGAGCTGTGCAGAGGAGCTGCTTGGCTGCTAAAGCAAAGGGGTGTGAGGCTCTTGCATTTTATCAGACAGGGAGACATGTCAGCCCTACTCTAACGTAGCTAATGAGCCTTGGTGATTTAAGCTTGGCCATTTCTCCCTGCCCCCAGCAGCACAAGGAAGGAAGGAAGAAAGGGGAGGAGGTTGATTTCTGAGCTGGGCAGGGCTGGGGAGATGCTCTGGGAGAGAGGAGGGACCACTCTCCTCCCAAAAAGAAGCTCAGCTTTGTTTCTCACCTGGGGATATATCCCTGTGCTACTTTGAGAATAACATTTGGTGATTCCTATATATTCCTATATATTTACAAGGACACTTACACACAAGATACAGAACAAAAGCTCCTTTAAATAATGATGCATGGAAACAATTAATTAGCTCTATATATGTATATATATATATATATATTTATGTCTCTGATATATAGGATGACTGTTTCTCTGATGTCAAAGAATCGCAGAGTGGTTTGAGTAGGAAGAGATCATCAAGATCATCTCATTCCACCCTCTGTCCATATCTTCCACTATCCCAGGTTGCTCCAAACCCCATCCAACCTGGATTTGAACACTTTCAGGGGTGGCACATCCACAGCTTCTCTGGACAACCTAAAGTATGTAGCAGAAGAACTATTTGAATCCTGAAGCAAAGAGAGTTTTCAGGGTAAATCCTGGTGGTGAGGGGTCTAAACATACTCTGAAAACTGTGTCCTCTGGATCTCTCACTAACAGCACAAAACATCAAAGCTATACCCCAAAAAACTGTCTGGCCACCATTCCTAAAAACACACTGAAACAATCTGACTTCAGTTCCACAAACATTTCCCTCCTGATGTGTACATGGAGTGTCTAAGTGACTGTCTGGGAGTAAAACTTTGAATATTTATACATAGCCTGAAGCCCAGGAGTCACATTCAGTGAAATCATCTGCTTAACTGTGCACTGGTCAGGGTTGCCTTTGTAATTAGGAGAGATGGTAAAATACTTAAGTGCTTCTATTGAGCTTTGTGTCACAGTTATTTATAATAAATTTGTCTCCAGCATTGTTACAGACCAGGCTTGAGTCCCTTTTGAGAGCACAGCCCTAGTTTCACCAGAGATGAGGAATAATCCCTGATGATCTCCAATAGGAGATATTTTTTCTGGGTTAATTGGATAAACAATACCATTTTGAAAAATTAGAGGTTTTGAGCATTCCAGAAATATTCTGGTTATATTTCTGCCTTCTCCTAACTCAACCACAGCTTGACCTAAAACGTGCTTGACTTGCTGTGCTGTGATGTAATTTCTTTGGGGTTATTTAGTGCGGTTTGGAGTGCTTTGGATGTCTGATTCCAGCATGGCTTGTCCATGCTCCAGGAGAGGGTTACTATTTTCTCTTCCTACACCCATTCCACTTTAATTAAAAATGAAAAATCTTACATTTCCTGCATGAGAACCATCAATAGTCAAAATCTATAAAATTCCTATTCATGCTCCTTATAAGACTTCTAATCTTATTTGGGGCTGCAGTGGTACAAAATGATAGTGTTTCCATTTATTCTGGGTCATTTAAGAAATAATCCAGTCAGCATATTTTTCCAAACATCCTTTAAAAGAATGTGATTTCAGAAACAGAATTCCCTCTTAGCAAAATATATTCAGTGCAAAATGATTCCACTTGGGTGGAGTCTTGTGGGTGTCCTAGAAATGTTACCATTTCAAGATGTTTCCAAGTGTTTTCACAGGTGATTTCAATGCCTGGACACTTATTTTTAGGTTCTGTCCTTTTCTTCCACTCCCTCCAGCTGCCCAAATATCGGTGTTTCCTTAGAAACCCTGGCTGTCAACTGGCATCATAAAAATATGAAATGACACCAAGCTGGCATTTGAGGGAGGTGATTATTGTGCAAACAATGTGTTTTCTGTTGCTGGAAAAAAATCTTGGGTTTAGTCCTCTTTTTGAAAACAATAATTTCAGTCAAGACTTAGGAGAGGGAGGAGCCTTTCTCTTCTTCCCTTTGCTTTTCTTGTTGGAAATGAGAGTTGCTCTGAGGAAGAGCTCGTTGCTATGCAGAGATAGAACCTTTTTAAGTCCTGGGTTGTGCTCTTGATGCTGGATATATTTGTTGTCATGAGAGCTGCTACTGGGGTTGCATAACTCTTTAGAGGTGTTTATGTACCAGCTCTCCCAAGGGTGATGTTTTATCAAACCTTATTACAAAAGCTCTCTTCTCTGCAAGCCATCAAATTCTTATTGAGCCATTAAAATTCAGTGTTGTGTCTGGTCAAGGATAAGCAGAGACTGTTTTTCATATTCATGTGAATAAGATATAGCACCTAGAAATTTCCAGATTTTATAGGAGCTGTAGCTCTGTGCTGTGGTCACTTATGGGGTCCTGCACAACAATCATAGAACCATAGAATGGTTTGTGCTGGAAACCGTAAGGATTTTCTCATTCTATTTGTTGCCATGGGCATTTGTGCCATGGACACCTTCCACTATCCCAGGTTGCTCCAAGTCCTGTCCAACCTGGCCTTGGACACTTCTAGGCATGGGGCAGCCATAGCTCCTCTGGGCACTCTGGGAATCCATTAAGATGAGTTGGAAGATTGTTTTCTGTTGTGTTCAAATATTTTTTACTTCTCTGTACTCCTTGTGTTAGAAGTGCCTTTATTGACTCCTTTTTCTGTCTCCTCTGCCCTCTGTGTCCCACCAAACCCTTTCTCCTGCATTATGCCTGAACTCCTTAACTCCTTCTCTGACCAGAATGAGAATAAGAATTGGGTTTTGTTGCTGAAATGTGCCACTGCTGCTGATTGTATCAAAGGCAATGAATGCCAGTTGTTGTTCTATGTTAAAAAGTGATTTCCCCACTATACTTGGCACTGGTGAGGCTTCACTTGTTAGCCTTTAGAGGTCTTTTCCAAACTAAGTGATTCTGTGATTCTATGATTCTATAATCCAAAGCTTGTTCCTTCACTATGTTGGAGGTGAGGGAAGAAAGTGAGGAGAAGGCATTCCTGGGGAAAGTCCTGGGTGGATTCCTCATGGAGTGAACCCTCTCAATCCCCTGAGCTGCCCCGTGCTCTCAGCTGGACTCTATAAGAATTTTGCTCCAGACTTTGAAGTGTGAATGTGGATTTGGTTTTGTTTGCTTCCAAATCTGTGAACTGCTGCCATCCTTTTTCTTTGAGGATTATGAAGATGAGCCAAAGGTAAACACTTGGGAGTGGCAGCACTGTTGATCTACTAGAGGGGTTTTTTTAGGATGTGCCTGGAGAATGTGGGACAAGTGTTGGATCTCCCACTCAGCTGGGTTTAACCCCGGGCAGCAGCTAATATGTGGTTTACAGGAGATTAGGTGTGATTTCCAGTGTGATGACTGTCTCAGAACTCGGGAAGGCTTTACACATCCCAGGTTTCTGTGCTGGAGGAGGGCTGGTGCTGCTTGGCTGCCCTGAGCCTGGGGCTTCCCAAACATCAATCCGGGTGACAGGGCAGAACGGAGCTGCCAGTGCCGCCCTCACAGATTTATGGATGCAGGGAAGTGTGTGGGATTGTCTTCAAACAGACCCAGCAGGTGTAAGGACATGCCTGGTGACCTGTGACGAGAAGGAGGGAACACCATCCATTTACGTTTTCTGGAAAGTCTTGGAGCATTGGGCTGTGAACACTTTAGCAAGTGTTGCCTGACAGTATTAAGGAAGGATGTCCAGCAGTATTCCTGGGCAATCTTTAGAGGGGAGAGGAGTTTCTGGGCTCCTTGCATTGGTTTGTTATGGGTTTGTTTGCTCAGATAACACTTCACACAGCCTGTCTAGACTTACTTGTTTCTGAGCTTTTATTCCTTTTCAATTTGGTCACTTTGCCTCTTGGATTTTATCCATGCAATTTTTCTCCCCTGTGACACTTGGCTACTTCCAAAGCAATTAGTATGGACACCCTGACTTGTCCTTGTTCCAATACAACTTGTGTGTAACCTCAGTTACAGTCTTTTGGACAGTGCACTGGAAAAGCACCTTCTGAAGCAACTCCTGCAGGGTTCTCTTGAGGTTTGTTTAATTTCTTTTCCCTTGAGTGCTCCCCAAAATGGGCATCCAAATCAACACCCCTAACTCCTGCTCTGCCAGCTGAGCTGTCCTTCCAGCAATTGTAATCAAATGGGAGTGATTACTCTGTTTTGATATAGGTCTGTCCTATTCTTGTGCTGTGAATGTCACTTAGGATTTTAAATATACATTAGAAACTTCCTTCCTTTATTTTTCTGCTGCTTATGCTTAATTTTTGAAATGTTTATATCTGCATCTCTAAGGTATTTTCTCTCTTTCTAGATATATATGTGCCATTGGCAGTCTATATGTTATATTTTGAATCATTTGTTTATTATAGCAGTTGATAAAAGATTGGATTAAGATTTTTTTCATATTCTAAGTCTAAGTGAACCCTCCGGGCCATCAAGCTGATATTGAGAGAATAAAATCTCACTGAAAATCATAGTCCTGTGATGTAATCCCAGGTTGGTTCTTGACCCAATTCCACTCCAGCTAGCTTACTCAGTCCAGGAATACATCAGCGAAGAGCAAGAAGGTGCAAGGAAACTCTTGCCTTGGATATATTTGGTTTATTGACCCTCTGCTGCCAAGAAGGCTTCAGAGGGGCTTAATCCCCAAGGGATCCAATAACAGAGAATGATCTCACTTCCTGTTACATGGGTTTATAAAGGGGTTTGGATTTCTGGGAGGGGACTAGGGAATGGCCAATGGGAAGGGGAGGTGGGAGTGGTTTAGGGAGGAATAGGAGTGGTTTGGGGTGGGGTCCTGCTTTTAGGTCAGAGCAGGGAGGGGTTTGGGTCCATATTTGGGGAGCGGGGGAGGGGTGGGGGTAGAGTTACACTGGGGAGGGGATACAGCTTTGGAACAGTCCAAGCTGGGGTTTACAGAACCATATATTAAAACATATAAACATAGAAATAGATACACAGAATACACTACTACATCCCTGAATAAACCTGGAAATTCAAGTGCTCTACAGGTGGGAGATGCTGCTGGATCTGGACAGTGCTCAGGGAAAAAGAATCTTATAAGAGCTGCCAACATGAGCAGTGTGAGAAGAGATGAAATGAAAATCAGGAAAACTGAGTCAGGGAATGAAAGAGGGTGAATTAAATGTGTGCAACATCTTTCTGCTTCCATGGGCAGAGACACCTTCCACTAGATAAATATTTATATTTATAGTATTTATATGTATATTTATACTTTAATTTTGATTCATATTTATAATGCATTTATATTTTAATTTTACTTATAGATTTATATTTAATAATTGCTTAAGTGCTGGGGAAAAAAACCACCCTGCCCTTGAAACAGAAGAATTTCCACGCTGGAGCAGGCTGGGAATGCCCTTATTTTTACCTCTCTTTCTGACAGTCATTCCTTAGGAAGGTTTGAGAAACTCATCACACTCAAGTGGGGAATAATTTTATCACCTGGAGATGTTTTTTACTCATTCCATCAGTTTGCAGCTCACCTGTGACCCAAAGCACAAGGCTTTGTGTCTTTGATATAATTGTTTTTATCTTAGGTTATGCAAAAATCTCAGAGCTCCCAAAACCCTAGGAAAACAGACATCTCTGGCAATGTTCCCACAGTGCAGAAAGGAAAGGGAAGCATATTCCTTCCTCTTTTAGTTCTCGCTCTACAGAAAATTCAGAAAGAAGCAGAGAAAAATACTGGAGGAAAGGTCAGTCTGCTGAGCTGCTTTGAACCTCAGCTCAAAGAACAAAGATAATCCCATTATAGAGGAGTTATCGATGCTTTCCTTCAATCCCACAAAACAGAGCCTCTCCGGGGGACTTCTCAACCCTCACAGAGACTTCTGCACATGAAATTCTTGTGCTGGAGGACAAGATGCTGGAGGCACCTTGAGCCACCCCATTGTCAGCACAGGGAAAAGGAATGGGATGGGAATGATGTGGGATATCATGTGGACATGGTGATGCCGAGGAAGAACATTCTACTCTAACATAACACGAAACCTGACCTAAAGTAAATTCCAGCTTTAATAGGCTTGGGATTTGCTCTTTTTTTGTCTAATTTGAACAGTGATGTTGTCCCAGCCCCATGGTGGGTGGGAAGGGACACTTCCCTGCTGGTTCAACACCATGAGGCCAAGTAAAAGATTTTTATTTTCCATTTGGCTTGTTAAATTAGTCACTTTCTTCAATTACTGACCTCATTTATTTCAGGAATGACAACTTCAGGGCTTGCAACACAAATCTATGCCAGTGTTCCAAGGTCAAATCTGATGTCCTCTCCTTATGTTTATTTTATAACTGAGCAATAAAGGTCAGTTCTGGTCTGTGGCAAAGGTCATTTTTCTGTGATTAGACACTGATGGAATAAGATACAAGGGGTGATAAAGTCATCACTTTGAAAATGTCTCTTTTTATAGAACAAATATTATGAATTCATAGTTTTTTTTTTTTTTTTTTTTTTTTTAACTTGAATTAAAACCCACCAAGTGCAGCTATCTTTGGTTCTCTTGTTTGACATGGCTTTGCCAGTGTGTAAATTTTCTTTCAAATTAGCAGACTGAGTTTTCTTATCAACCCTTAGCCAATTGCAATTACTGTCACTCTTTTCAGCACAGTTAATAGGTTTGTGCCAACTAAACTGAAACTTTTGTCATAAATTGTGATTTTCCTGAGTGCCCTGAAGTTGCTGATATTGTTTTAAACATAAAAGCTGTTTCAGACATGGCAGGCAGAGCTAAACTTTGTTCTTTGCCTTCACAAATTGCACTGGACAATTCAACAAAAGCTGAGTGCATAAAGGATTAGATTTTCCCTCATTTTTGTGAGGGATTCTATATTTTTTTTTTTTTTTTAGAAAATAACAATTCAAAGTAGAATAAACAGAAGGCAACATGCAAAAACCAGCTTTTGATTAATGCGTGGTAAAATGTTGGGAATCAGTGTGATATCATCCAAAATGAAAGTGTTAATCAGTCACATACATCCAGGACAAATTATAACATTTTCATAAATAAGAAATATATAGAACTAAAAAGAAAGTATAGATGCCGGGAAAACTAGGCTTCCCTCGCCATGTGTTCTTACTAATATTTATGGGAAAGAATTCTCTACAGAGATAAGTGTAGATATGTTCTGAAAGGAAGGTAGTTTTAGCTCTTCTCTGATGGAAGTGTCTGGTTTCAGTAAGGACACTTCACATCTCTTCCTAGTGCTGTCTGCCTATATTTAGACATTTACTGGTTTTGGGGCTTTTGAGATCCTAGGAAAGGGCCATGTAAAACAGAGCCATCTGAGGGGGACTCAGCACCTCTGTAACCCTGTAAAGTTTGGGATGATGATTCTTGTCAAGATGATTCTTGTCTTCTGAGACAACTTGCCCATTGAATGGGAATTAAAGCCTTTTTTATACAAATTTATTTATACAAAATTTATTTATACAAAAATTTATACAAAAAACGTTTTACAAGGTGGGTTTTTTTTTTTTGAAAAAGAGGAAGTTTGCCTTGTTTGAGAAGAGTATCCTTGCTATGGGACAGCTCCTCTTCTTCCTTGTTGGTCTTCTGTGTTCAGTCGTTAGAGGGAGGAGTTGGCAGAGGAGGTTTTCTGTTGAACATATATTTATATATAACATTAGGGGGATGTTACACATTTTCCCCACGGTTTTCCAAGCTTTTTGCTCCAATTGAGGTGAACCAGAAGCAAGCCCTCTCATAACCAGTTGCAGCACTCCACTCTCACAGAAGAGTGAGAAAACAGCCCCAGGACCGTCTGCCCATCATGTCCTGCCTCTGGCAGCAGCCAGGAGCAGATGTCCAGGGCCAGAATATAAGAACTGGGCAAACACTGAGAGAATTCCTCTGGATATCCTCTCCCAGTTTCCAGTAATCTGCTGTTTAAGAGCTTACTGGCTGGGAAGTGGCAGCTATGTCACTGCATCTAATAGCCCTCAGTGGACTTTCCTGCTGCAAATCTTGCCTCATTATCCCCTTGCACAATGGGATGTAATGATTTGAACAAGCAGGCCTAAATTAGGACTTTTTCTTTTTTAATGCTGTGTTATGCCACCTCCAAAGCATTCTTTTAACATGATTTACAGTGATTTGACAAAAACTGAGGCAGTGTTGCAGTCCGACCTACTAACTCCTCATTACTGGTGTCTCTCTAAATAGTGTTACCAGTATAGTAGAAAGGGCAATAGTTTCTACAAAGATGGTTCAAATTCCTAAAAATACATTGTTCTGGGGTTTTAAGTCACATTCATGCCTCCAACAGAGAAATTAATTTGGTTGACACTGATAGAGCCTTTACTCCCTGTGGATGTAGCTACAGAACTGTTTCTTCAAGGGATAATTAAAACATACAGTGCTGGGAGTAAGGGAGAAGGGTATGGACACAGTGTAATAATAACAGTGCCCAAAATGTTCCTTTCATTACTTTCTTCTTTTCAGATCTCTTCCCTGGCTTGTCTCTTTATTTGGATTTGTTTTCCATCAGCAGGATGCAGTGTCTTCATGAATATATTTCCCCAAGTAACTCACTAGAAATAACCCACATTTGATCCTACAGAACATTTTCATGGAAACCAAAATCGAACCGAGTAAAGAATCTTAAAACTAAAATATATGTTTATTAAAACCAAATAAGCTAATAAACAAACTCCCCCCCAAAATCCAACCCTCAGGAATAAAAGTTTCTGCTGACACTCTATTTCTCCCTTCCTTTACTCTTTGTTGCTACTAAATGCAAAGTAAACAGCAACACTACTTCAATAAATTTGGGATCAGGATCCTGCTGTTCATGTATAATCATCCAGAATATGTTTCAAAAATTTTGCAGGGTAGTTCTAGATTTCTAGCAAGAGACTTTCATTAAACCCTTCCAAATTAAGGAGATGACATTCTGTAGAGAGGGATTTAACATTCTCACCCAGGCATGTCTGTGCAGCTGCAGGCAAGTCCCTGCCTCTCAGAGCCCAGGCATGTCAGGATAATATTAGGAAAAATAGTAGGATACTAGGAAAAATATTTATTATTAGGAAAAGTTTATATTATTAAGAAAAATTTCTTCCACAAGAAGATTGTCAGGCATCAGGACAGGCTTCCCAGAGCAGTGATGGAATCCCCATCCCTGGGGGGATTTAAAAGTAGTGTGGATGTAGCACTTGGGAACATGGATTAATGGTGACCTTGGGACAACGGTTGAACTCAATGATCTCTTAGTTTTCCAACACAAATGATTCTGTGATTCTATTCTTTGATCTCCAAATTGCTTTGAGACCCATGGAAACTCCTCTACCATCCGAGTTCTGCTGGTTTACGATGAGCTTTAATAAGCATCCATAATTTAGAGGTTATCTAATCTCCATGGCTGTTATGAATAAAACACAAAAGAAGACCTTTTTGGAAGTCTGAGAGATGTGGGTGATTACAGGACACTGGAGCCTTTAGCAGGGAGGTGCCAAGCCTTGGAGATGAGTTTCCATCTCACTCTGCCACTGCAACTTTTTAAAAGCCCTACTGTGTTGGCTTTTTAAACCCCGATTTTAAGCCAGGCTTTGGGTGAACAATTATTAGAGAAAAAAATAAATCTCTCCAACTTGAAGCATACTTATGTGAACTTGAACTTGTGTGTTCCTCTGTATCCATCTGACTTAAAATGTCCACGAATTCCCTTCCTGAGTTGTCTGTGGTCTCGAGGACCATTTTCTGTGCAAGTCTTCATGTGCCATCTCAATCAAATTAATTCCCAGGGTTTGCTGCACACAGACATCAATCACTTGGTTGTTCAGGTTGTTCTTCAGAACTTGGTGCCACCCATTCCTCAGAGTGGTTGTCCATGAAATGGTCTGGTGGCTGTAGGAACTTAATTTTCTGTTTTTTGCATTTAGAGGTAGAAATGGTTGGGTTTGTGTTAGGTTTTCTTGGGTTTTTATTGCCAAAATGCAGCATCAGTGGCTACATGAAATAAAGCTGATTGAGGCTAGGAAAGCTTGGCTTGCTATCCACTGCCTTTTAATGGGAATATTCAACATGCAGATGGGCTTAGAGAGAGGTTACCTAAGTTCAAGTGAGAATTTAAATGTAGATTCATAGATTTTTAAGGCCAGATGGCACCACTATGATCATCTTGTCTGATCTCCTGCATAACACAGGCCATGGAATTGCACCCATTAATTCCCACGTCAAGCACAATATTACAGAAACTTGTTTCCTGCAGATTTTACTTCTCCTCTGTCAGGCCAACATTTGAACTGACCTCACATCAATATTAGTGCTGTTAATAACCCAGATTACTGTAATATTAAGGAGAAATGCTTTCAAGGTCTTCACTGGAATCTTGTTGGCTTGGTTGCAACTCTTCTTTTTTTTTTTTTAATTATTTTTTGTAAGATCGATAGAGCTGTTTGCAGTAGTATTTAGTAAAAACTCTAGAGGGAGGATCTGACAACCTTGCTCTGTGATGTATTGGCATGTCAGAAGAGCATATGGTGAAAGGAGGGAAGAGACAAGAGGGAAAGCCAAACCAGAGCTTTTGAGAAACATCCTGAAAAATGGATTGGTGGCTAAATAAAGGTTTCTTGGTACCAAAAGTACAGCAACAACAACAACAAATTTGATCTGAAAATAAATCCCTTTCTTACAGAAAATCATCTTTCCGTTGTTCACTTTTGGAGATTGTTATTTTTTCTAGTAGGATTTCTCATTTTCCTGGTGAAATCTGTGAAACTTTTTCAAAAAAGCAAACCCAGTTTTGATGTGCCCTTGCCAAATTCTGGCATTGCTGTGTCAGGCAGCCAGGACAAATGTTCTGCAAAACACTGTGAGCCCAGCTCCCTGCTTTGTTCACCCAGAACAGCATTTGTTCCTTGGAATAGTCTTATTTGGTCTGACAGGAGCTCGGCACGTGAATAAAACATTATGTGACATGAGTAATGATTGCAGAATCAGATGTTATGCCTGTAGCTGGTTTTAAGTAGGAATAAATAAAACAATAAAAGTGCAAGTATTGTTAATGTTAATTTTGCAGTATTAGCTGAAGTGAGTTCTACTGGATCTGGCTTGGAGCTGGGAATTGCAGCCTTTCAAGTATTCCTGCTTGAGACTAGCGTGTTTCAGCAGGAGGTATTGAAATGAGCAATGAGAGGGTGGCAGATGGGGACAGAGGATGAATATTAGCAGGAGAATGCATGATACATAGATTAAAAAGCCTTTTTGGGGCTCAGTTTCCAATGCCTCTCCCCATTTCTCCTCCCTGCAGTGAGAACTCATGACTGTGTGGTAAAAGAAAGCGTGGAAGGAGGAATCATAACCCAGCCCACTGTGTTTCAACCATCTGCAGTTTCAAATTAAGAGGGAATAAAGCAAATCCTGTTGTAGTCATGCATCCTATCTGAGTGTCCTTCATACAGAGTCCCTGAATCATTGAGGTTGGAAAATCCCTCCAAGGTCATGGAGTCCAGGCTGTGCCCAATTCCCACCTTGTCACCGCTGAGTGCCACATACAGTCCTTCCTTGTACACCTCCAGGGATGGGGACTCCAAACCTCCCTGGGCAGCCCCTTCCAATGACTGACCACTGTTTGCATGAAGAAATTCCTGCTGAAGTATATATGAATATGCGTACAACTTCCAATTGCAGGCTGCCTTCATTTTCACATACCTTTCAGGGAACAAGCACTAAAGCAATAAATAAACAAATAAAACCCCACAAAACAAAGCAAATTCTTAAATGTATAACATACGGAAGATGTAGTTTGAGATGGTGTGGGAATGAATCATTTCTCAGTGGAGATCTCCAGAGACAAACAACAAACCTTTTCTGACTGTTGCCAGAAACACCTCGGTATTCCTCACTTTCATCCTGGTCAAAATGACTTTAATTTGCAATTCACTGAATGATCTACGTGGTCTATAAGCAATCTGTGAGCACAAAGTACATTCCACTGGAAGTAGGAAGAAAATCTTTTGGTGTTAGTCCACAGTATTTACAGCTCCTGACAGGATGCCTTTTAGAAATGAAGGTTCAACATGACTTAACACACACACGCTGTAATTTGTCTGTCATTTCTCTGAAAGTTCATTGGCATTGTCAAGTCATGTTTAACTCAGTTGGGAAATATGGATTTCATCCCTGGTGATTTCACAGAGCATTTTGATAGCCTTAAAGTTTCCTCGTAAAACCACAACCTTCCATTTCCTCCCCACCTTCACTTACTGTGCCTCTTTGTAGGGTTTCATCATGCAAATGACCCAAAATGAATTGTAAATGATTCTTTCAAACTGTGATTGTTGTCTTAAAGGATTAAATATCTGGTTGTGCTCCCAACTGAAAGCTCCCTGAATATGTGTGTGAGTAGGTGTCCCTGTTGATAGAAATGAAAACAGGCACTGATAAAAATCAGCTGTTTCCTTGGTAGAAGGCAGCTTGTGCTGAGTGTAACAGGGAACACTTCCTGCTGTGTTGGGTCATGTCAAGAAGCATGACTGGAGTATTTTGTCCTTCTTCTTCCCCTTTTTATTTTTATGGAAGGAGAGGAAACTTTCTTTGCAGCACTGTACCTGTTGGGTTTGGTCCAACACTCCTCAACAGAAAATCTCAAGCTCATGTTGAGGAGCCCAGGCCTAAAGAGTCACCTTTACACAGATGCTGATACAGACTTTAGACTGAGACCAATATCTGCAGAACACTTAGTGTCTCATGCTCAACCATTTAGTAAAGTGTATTTACAGACTACATGAACAAAAATCAAGGCTGGCAGATTAAAAGAAGTTTCATTAATTTAGGACGTGTGCTCCAAGTTAAAATAATGTGTGGTGCTGATCCTCCAGTGTTCAAACCTGAGTTATGCAAAGCACTGTCTGTGTGGGTTTGGGTGGGTAAATAATTCATTGCCATGTCAAAATAAGAGTGTTTATATCAAAATATTTTTTATTATTTGTTTTTCACTCTTCTACCCTTTTGTGGTTTTTGCAATCTGATTTCATGTGCACAGAGACAAGAAATTTAGAATAGGATTGTTTTACCTGATAAGTGAAAAGGAGATTTTTATAAGAAAAGTTATTTCTAATAAGAAAACATGCATTTCTTTGTGGTAAAAAGGAGCATAATTGCAGTAAAATGCTGCTTTTAAGAATCTTGTCTTCAGCTGCAGTCAGTGTGCCTGACACAAACCAGAACTGGATACACATTCTGTTCCTCAAAAAAGGTAGGAGACATATTCTGTTGGTTCCAACTTGAAGACAGCTTCTAATCCCCAGGAGCCAACAGGGCATACGCTGACATTGTCTTTCAAACTGCAGCTTGGTTATCAAATTGGAGAAGGGAAAGAAAGGAGATGACCTTTCCTGCTGACTGCACAAAATTGACTGCAAAACTCCAAGAGTGGGTTATTATGGCGTGTTTTTGGACTAGACAGGGCTGGCTGTGGAATATGGGATGTTCCAGAGTGTATTACTGTTAAATTTCAGACTCCAGTGCTGGTTTCATCTGGAACACGGAGTGCTCTTTAATAGTGGTGCCTCATGCCTGGAAATGTACCCACTCCTGCTTTGATGCAGATTTGAGAGGATCTCAGACTGACACGCTGTCCAAGCATCCCTGAAGTGGGACTACAAAGGTATGTGATGATGTGACAGGTCTGAGGACAAGCAGGACCCGTGTGAAACCATTTCAGGGCAGAACCAGATGCCACAGGTAGAAGGCTGTAGTTGGGTATTTCCTCCTGGCCTTCTCCAACACCTCAGCAAACCATTGCAAAGCTTATCTGGGGGGATGGTTGTTCTTCACTTCTCCACTTCATCATTCTGCTCTCACAAGCCCCTTCCAGAATTCAAGGATGGAAAGACATCCAAGCAACTTGTAATAATAATTCTGTAGCTGTCTTGTTAATGCCTCCGTAATTAACATTTGTTCTTAGAGATGGAACAACTCCCTGTAATCCAGACATAAGTATTTAATTTTAAATAGGCACCTGAATTCCAGTGCTGAATGGTGTAAACTTTAATTACATTTCAGAAGTGCATTTCCCTCATAATCTCATATTTTTAATTAGACACAAAATAACATTTCTGCTCATTTTGGATAGATTTTTTCTTTGCTTTTGTCTGTTTAAACACAAAAAAGAAAACGTGAGGAGCTATAGGAAAGCCTGTTGACTTAGAAAATTAAACATGTACAGAGTAATTCATACAAAGGGTTTAATTTTTTCCCTACTTCTCAGTAAAGATATGATAATTTCCTGAATCAAAATCTTAAGCTTCATATTGCTATGATCCGTTAATAAAAGCAAATGATAGTTTTACATTAAAATTGTTATTTAACATATTGCAAAGCTTATTCTCTCAGTTGTTATTTTGAGCTTATGTTGTTGAGCTTCAGTTATTCAAGGAAATATACATATAATTTAATTTGATGTTGATCTCTGCTGGTGGAATACACAGACTTTGCTTTCCAAGCAGGATTTACCTACTGATCTCATTTTTCCATATAGGAAACCTGAGCACAGAGCTGAGTAAATGGAGAAATGGAGCTTGACAATCTAATTCTGAAGGTGCATCACTGTGAGCAGAAACAACATGTTAAATTGTGGCTCATGGGCTTTATAAAGGGCGTGGAGTGATAGGACAAAGGATAGTGGCTTAAAAATGAAAGAGGACAGGGTTAGGTGAGATATTGGGAAGGAATTCTTGGCTGTGAGGGTGGAGAGGCCCTGGCACAGGTTTCCCAGAGAAGCTGTGGCTGCCCTTGGATCCCTGGAAGTGTCCAAGGTCAGGTTGGAGCAACCTGGGATAGTGGAAGGTGTCCCTGCCCATGGCAGGGGGGAGCACTGGATGACCTTTAAAGTCTCTTCTAACCCAAACCATTCCATGATTCTGTGATTCACTGAGCTAAAAGTTTAGTCTAAAGACACACCAAGAATTCAGACTTAAAGCAAAAATTTCTGTCATTTCTGAACATACACTCGACAGCTTTAACAGGTTTCATTTTTGGTATTTCCAACTGACAGGGCCTTTTTCTTTCTATTTACTGAACATTATCTTTCTACTCTGCTTGTCATGACAATACCTGAAGTTCTGTGAAACACAGGCTTTGGTGACACTATTGACTTTAAAAAGTTCCTCTCTCCTTCATGTTATATTGTACTCAACTCCCAAGATATGTTCACGTTTTTTTAATATAGATCTGATAAAATTTATTTCAAGAATAAGATATTGGTTGGCAGAAAGTATATCCTGGTATGTATCTTTAGGAATTACCTAAAGGTGTTAAAACTCAAAGCCTAAATATTTTTCAGAATTAGGCTGAGGGGGATTGATGCCTTTCTGAAGGAATAACATGAGAAATATCCCCAGAATAACAAGAGCCAGGAGGTTGAATTTTCCTGATAATTTTTTTTTAATTATCTTTTGGAGGCTTTTTACTTTGGGCTACTTGGTTATATTGGTAGTAAAAATAATCCCCCTGTCATAGCTTGGATATAGCCAACAGCCAAGTAAGTCTTTTCCGTCTATTTCTCTTCATCTCCACAGACTCTGCAAGATTCCTGCAAGGTACAATTAATTTATATTTTGTACCCCAAGGAGGAAAAGTTGAGTGTTCCTCAGCCTCTATGTTCTAACACTTCAGTGCATTGGTGTTGGGGATCCTATGAGTGTTTATTTGAATGTTCCTGACAAACAAACCTATATTCTTTGCCCTTCATTTCCTTCTTGGATGTAACATATCAAATTCAGGCACTATTCAGGCCTGATCTTGCTGCTCCCAGAGGTGGGTATCAACTGAAATAGTAAAATACAAAATACAATGCCCAGGAACTGGCTGTGATTTAAAAGCAAAGCTCAAATTTGAGTTCCAGCTACTGCACTTTGAAGTGTTTTGTGATGTAGAATTTCAGCACAGGGCAAGAGAAGCCGCACAATTCTTAGTCCATCTCATAAATATATTTCACAGAATATCCCAGAATATGCTGAGTTGGAAGGAACTTGCAATGATCATGGAGTCCAGCTCTCAGCCCTGCCCAGGACCTTTTGTGTGATGGTATAGGAGCCTGAACTTCAGCCCAGTATCCGAGTTTCAACCTTTGTGGTCAGTGGCAGAACAAAAAACCCACTTCCAGGAGCTCCTGTTTTACTTGTCTGCACCATTTTATAATTTCAGGTAAGTTTGTAAGTAATTTCAATTTTATAGGAACTGAAAGGGTGTTTTTTTCCAAAATAGTGAATATCGGTACCATTCGCATCTGGCCATTTTTATTCCTTTCATTCTCTTCTAATTTAGCATTCTATTTTCTTTTCCAGTTCTAAACTGAGCTGTCAAAAAGCCAGATTTTAGTGTCTAGGGAGTGTGTAGAGATGAAGAAAAAAAGCCACATTTCTGTGTTCTTTTATCTCCTTAATTTACCAGGAGAACTCAGTCTGACCCAGGACTTAAATAGGTAGAAAATACACCTATAGAACAGCACATGGAAAGAAAGAAAATAGTAAATAGCAATTAAAAGTGATATTCTGTTAGATTAGCATGTGCATGAGGTAAATAACTCTGAAATTACATATATCATCCTTTATATTAAATCAGAAATTGTAATTAAGTGCTGGTGAACAATGGTAAGGTTACAGAAATCAACTATGGTTCTCAGGGCATTGCAACTTGACAGACCTTCCATGTAAGTAATCATGAATCTATGTAGGGAATCATGGATGTCACTGGAATGTCCAACTCCTGTTACAACTTCTGTTCTCCTCCTTTAGTTTCTCCTTCTGGAAATTTGCACATCTTGCAAAAAATTAACATGATGATGCAACATCCTGCACCCCCATATGCCCAAAGGGGCAAATTTATGGGCCAGCTTTCTAAATCTGGGAAATACATTCCCATTCCTCTGAGGGAGATGATGGTCAGCACCAGCAGCTCCCTGTTGTTCTTTAAGAACTATTTGGAAGTGCTGGTTTTTTCTGAATTCTGACCTTCTTGCCCTTTCCCAGTCATGCTTGTAAATGACAGAACCTTCATGTCCCTAATCTTGGAATAAGAGGACATCTGAACTCATTTGCATAACTCTGATGTTTACTTTTCATAATGAAATATGGTATTTACTTACTTTCTCTCTGAATACCAAGGAACATTGTTGTGGTTGTTTTTTGTAATTAATAATGCTTGGCATGTTTTGCTGCACATTTTACTGCACATATTTATAGAACTTAATTTAGTTCAATATCACATTAAGAATACATATATATTAAATCCCTAAGTCACGGTTCTTTTTTTTTTTCCCTACTTCTCACATGCATTTAGTGAAAGAAACATTTCCAAAATTCCCATCTGTTCTGTATGTAAATCCAGTTAATTATACCCTGATTGACAGGGCTATAAAAGGACATTTTTGTGAGATGATGGGTTTAGAGGCCTGCTGCACAAAAGTGAACATGTGGAGGCATTCTGCAGTTTTCCCATGGAAACTCTATGTAGGAGTCAGGGAGATACAAATCCACACAACAAGATGTGCTCTGACTGTCACCTGAATTGTGTCATAGAGGGTTTGGGGTTGATTCCATGTGTTTATCCCTGCTGGAGTAAATGTGTGTGTTAGGAGGGATCACTAATTTAGCAAGGATGACGTGGCTTCAGCAGGAGAGATATTAGTCCTGCCCATTTGAATTAGCAGGTTATATAATTCCTCAGGGCTCTGTTATTGGCTTGAATGAGAGCTGGAGGAATCCCAGAGAGCTGTGGATGGGCATTTATGGGATCATAGAATCCCAGAATCACAGAGGCTGGAAAAGCCGTTCCAGACAATGGAGTCCAAGCTGTGCCTGATTCCCCGCCTTGTCTCTCAGCCAGAGCTCTCAGTGCTACATCCAGTCGTTCCTGGAACACCTGCAGGGATGGGGACTCCAAACCACCCTGGGCAGCCCCTTCCAATGCCTGATCACCCTTTCCATGGAGAAATTTCTCCTGATGTCCAACCTGAACCTCCCCTGGTATAGGTTGAGGCCGTTTCCTTTCATTCTGTCCCTTGTTCCCTGGGAGCAGAGCCCAACCCCCGCAAGCCCCCCTCCTGTCAGGGAATTGGAAAGAGCCAGAAGGTCCTCCTTGAGCCTCCTTTTCTTTAGGCCGAGTCCCTCCAGCTCCTTCAGCTGCTCCTGATGCTCTAGCCCCTTCCCCAGCTCTGTTCCCTTCCCTGGACACAGTCCAGCCCTTCAATGTCATTTTTGCCATGAGGGCCCCAAAACTGAACACAGGACACAAGTTGCCTCCCCATTCCCAGCACAGAGGGACAATCCCTTCCCCGCTTCTGCTGAACACACTATTTTTGATCCAATCCATATGCCATTTGCTTTCTTGCCCGCCTGGACATACACCTGGACAGTCCCTGTCAGACAGCACCCCCAGGTCCTTTTCCCGTGGGATATTCAAAGCAGATGAGCTCAATTTCCCACTCATGGAATTCCTGAAGCCCAACTGGGAGTGTTAAAAGAGCAGGAAGAATTTGTCTTTTGGTACAAACCTGGAGTTCTCACCCAAAAAGATGTCAGGTGCTTTGTTTTTCTTAAAAATATGTGTATTTGCTGCTACCTAGGGAAATGTTGGCCATTATTCCCACATATATTCATTCCCATGGTTGGTACCATATCAAAGGGATGATGGATTTATTGAGCACCTAGGATGCACTGCAAGCCAGTCCTGAGAGCTGCAATAATAAATTCTGGGCCTTAAATGCTGAACTTTTGCCTAAATATAGCCATGATTCAAGATGAGCCACACAGTTTCTTTTTAATAAATCACACACCTTTAAAAATTATGCATTTTATGTTTCTTTGTCCTTTCTGTTCCTTGTTTCCCTGATTTTCTTTTTTTTTTTTTTTATTTTTTACCTACTTAGACTACTTTCATTCTAGGTGAGGAAGAGGAGAGCTTGGATTTTATAAATATAAATAAATATTAAACATCTATTAATATATATTAAATATAAATATATCTATGAAAAGGGATATTTATGAGAGAATCTGCAAGAAACACTATCAGAAACATTCTCAGGAAATTTTAACAGAAATGAAGGAAACTGGACACAGAAAAAGGTCAAAAAGAAATCAGACAATTTCTTAATTTTCTTCTTAACAAGGGTGATTAGGCTTTGGAACACAATCATAATGGATGTGGTTCATGTAGCATCAGTGAGGGTCTTTAAAATAAAATTGAATCTCTTCCTGAAATGCCTGATCTAATTTCAGCAGGAGTTATTGAGTTAAGATGAAGGGGTGAAGAAATGAAATCCCAGTCTGTGACGAGGAGAAATTTCTGATGGCCCTGAAATGTCTGTTACTGGAAAAATCCACTTGGAGAAAATTCAATTGTTCTTCTAATGTGAAAGGTTAGAATAACCAGGTTAGGAAATTAGCACATTGTCTAAGAAAGCTGCAATTACATCCCTGCTAAAATAATACCATGAAATATTCATTTTTGGCTGCTCAGTTTGAGTTTCTGGAAGGGGAGGAAGAGCTGAATCTCTTCAGAAATATCTTGGGAATATTGGGAGCATGTGTGAGTTAAATCTTGCACAGAGTGTCCTGATCTGGCTGGGAGGAGGACTCAAGCAGGAGGTTTCTTATCCACAACACGGTTCAGTATTGACAGAATGACATTCCCAAGCCACTGCCCTCATTAAAGTTGGAAGGTACGCCTGGTTTTGGAGTCTCTTAATGCTTGTACTCCCATAAATCTCTTTTGCTAATGTTTTAGCCTAAGCCATGAAATAATGCTGACTTTGTGGGTTTCTTTTTATTTTATTTGTTTGGGGTTTTTTTAACATTTTACAGAAAAGGATTCATCTGTGGTTTATATTTTCAGAATATTTTCAAGATTCTACATAAAAGGGTCCATCTGTATTTTATATTTTCTCAAATTTTTCAAGATTATATGTAAAAGGATTTATCCGTGTTTTTTATTTTCTGAATTTTTTGGAGATTCTACATAAAAGAGTTAATTTCTATTTTATATTTTGGGGTTTTTTTAAGATTCTACATAAATGGATATATCTGTCTTTTATATTTCTGGGTTTTTTTCAAGATTCTACATAAAAGGATTCATTTGTATTTTATATTTTTTGATTTGAACATAATGTTTATATGATACTTGTTGACCACATCAACAAGGGGTTCCTGGACAGTTCTGAAAGGTTCGCAGGGATTTTTAGATCATTTTAAGTGGTGGGTTTTTTTTTGGTTTTTTTTTTTTAGAATTTATATTTAACATAGTGGAGAAAGGAGGGGTGAGGAAAGAATTGAGGTTGAATTGTTCTTCAGGTGTTCAACCACAGACCCAGTCTCTGCCATCCTGTCACCTCCTTTTCTCAGGGAAATCTGTGGGTTGCACAGAGTGCAATCCAGGAGCATCCTTTAGCCCTTCCAGGAAAAGCTAAATGTGGAAATGAAATGTTTAGTGCCTTTTCAGGGCTGGAATGGAAAGGTTCATCCCCAGGGCTCTGCTCCAGATGGACAATGTCGAGCTCCTCATAACCTGATTAGTCTGACCCAAACTTTGAGCTCATTTAATGAGTTGTAGTTCGTGGAATGGTGTCAATAAGGACCAAAACATTGGCTGGGATCTGTGGGGAACCTTAAATCAGGCAAAACTAATGTCATTAGTACCTCAACAGCACCTCTACAGAGCACAGCAGCCCCTGGAAGTCAATCCAAAGCAATTAGTAGCTGCTCTGAGCTTGTGATTAACAGGACAGCAATTAGTCCCTGCTCATTGCAGAGGGTTGGACTAAACAACCTTTAAAAGGTCCCTTCTAACCAAAATTATTCTGTGATTCTCTTGTACTCCCTGTGTACAAAGCTGACTGACACTATGTTTGCAATTCCGTGTAATGTTGTGACATGAACGCACTGGGAAAGGAGAAAATCATGGAATATTTACAAATATTCAAACCAGTAGGAAATTTAAAATTGATTTGAGAAACAATAAAAAAATGAAATTAAAGATGGCTGAAAGAAGCAATCCCAACACTTCTGAAACCAACTGCTGCCCAATGAAAGTTTTGTCCAACTTCTGTATAAACTCATTTTATTTGTGTATTTCTTCTGTGTCCAGGTAGCACAAAAAATAAACTTAACTGAAAAGGAGGTTCCAAACACCTCTCACTAATGGAAACAACAACTGTTTGAGGGCTGTAGCCTAGAAAAGCTCTGTAGGAAGGAATGATTGGCACAGGCAATAGCTATGTCTGGCAACTGTCACTTCAATTTGGTGGTAACAATTCATCTTGGGATAGTGATTTACAATAACTTCTTCCTTCACAACTGAATACATCCCTAAAATGATTCCATGACAAATAAAGTGTAATGCTTATTTTTTATTTACAGTAGACTTGTTAGAGTATTGAAGCAACCTATCATCAAGGAAGCATCCAAAATACAGGGCACAGTCAAACCACACACACAGAGCATGAAATACGGAACAGAACTGGCAAAGAGGGTGTTGAATGCTGGGGACTGAGAAAGGAGTGAGATAGAGTTAAAAGAAAGGAGATTGCAAGTTATTTTCTCCATATTATGACTTTATTTAATTGTAAAAAGGTATTTATTTTAATTTTAATTGTCATTTATGAATTTATTTTTTTTAATTTCATTTTATTTTTTATTTATCAGTTTATCCATTTATCTAT
>WEIV01025162.1:441378-532106 GCA_013390005.1 Calyptomena viridis | reverse complement strand
TTAGTTAGTTAGTTAGTTAGTTAGTTAGTTAGTTAGTTAGTGTCATAGTTACAGGGGCTGGGACTGGTTTATCACTACAAGGGTATAACCAAAAACTGTATATTATACCCCCTCTATGTCATTCCTAATGGGCTGTTAACGATAAATCATTGGTAACAGCTGCCCAGGGCACCCCTCACACCCCAGGTTACAATAGATAAGGAGAGATCAGGGGAGACATTCATATCTCCACACCCAACTGGAGGGGTCCTCCCTGCTAATGGGCCCAGCAGAACTGACACAATAGGCACTTACAGCGGCCCACATCATCAAAGGATCCAAAATATCCCAGGACTCACAGAGATAAAACAATCACTGTGAACTCCCTGCCCTTGGGGAGGTACTGGGGATATATACTTTTGAGGGTTTGAGAGTGGGGTTCCACCTCATGGGACCCAGAGGGAGAACAGAACTCCAGCGGCACTGTGGGTACCACTCTTGAGGAGACTGCTACCATTTCTCCAGCAGAACTGCTGTCTTCCACAGGACCATCCTCCCAACTACTATGTTTTTCCTTTCCTTCTGCTCTGCACCCAGGGGCACCATGCAGTGCTGGGGAGGAGCTCACTAGCACCGTGCTGTTCTTGTCTCAGGGGGACTGGGTTGTGCTTTGTTCTTGTGGGTCAAAGCAGTTTTGTTATCTTGTGTCATTATATGTATTGTGATCTTCTTTAGTAAAATTGTAGCTCTGACTTGTGGTCTCTCCAATTTGGGTTCATTTCTCCTGTCGGTTTACTTTTTAAACCAGCACAGTTAGTTAGTTATTTTTGAATAGTAGGGGTTCAGTCCTCCTTTTCATTGAGTTGCTTGGTAAGTTTTTCCTCTGGAAAGACAGAATCCTTCCCAAGGCAAGTTCACATTGATGAGCCCAACACCCCACCCAACTCAGGGCTGATTCCAAAATTAGACCCCATTGCTCATCACCTCATTGAAGGAAATCACAAAAATGAAGATTTTGTGTCCCTTGCCTTTTTACTACATCCCAGAATATTCCACATGGGACGTTGTGGCTCCATGTAGAGGGGACAGCTTCACCTCTTGACCTTCTCTCTGAGTCCTATTAATGGTCCCATTAGTGGATCTGCTCAGAGATGCTGGGATTTTAAGGGGCTGGGTGCTGTCTCAGGGACCTTTCTTCCAGTGCTATTCCTTCTTCCCAGCCAACAGAAATACAGGATATTTTCTCTTGTTTCCAGAAAATTGTATTTCACTGTTTCAGTGCTCTTTGTTTCCACTATTTCAGAGAACTCTAATTTCTTAAATCTGGTGGGTTTGATGCTGTGAAATCATGTAAGTGATAATTAAACTTCAACCTGGATGTTTTCCATCCCTGGCTCCATGTCAACAGCCAGTTATTTCCCCCTGAACACCACAGCGGGCTCAGTGCAATAATAGGAACACGTTTTCAAATAATGTAACTTCTAGGTGAATGAGACTTTAATTTTCATTTGCCTTTCTTGTAACCAGGGGTACAAAAATATTTAGGGTTTTTTTCCTCATTGTTTTTTTTAATCTACATCAGAACCTGTAATAACCACTGCTTAGTCACCAGGAGGCTAAATTTATTTAAATCAATATCTAATTAGTTTCCTTAATTTATTACCTTTCACTTCAGAAATTTAAGAAATTTAAGCAATTAAGTTTCAGAACTGAGGTCCTACTGCTTGCTTTTTGTTTATGCTTGACTAAATTTTGCATGTAATTGATCATTTTCAGACCCAGATATCACATTGATTTCTTTAGCCAGTGTATTTTTGAGGAATGAAATAATTACATTTTGGGGTGGTTTAAGTAACATTTTCATGTTAACTTTCATTTTTTTCCAGAAGGTGGAAAAATTAAAGGGTATGAAACATGATTTTATTAAGCTGCAACACAAGGGTGTGTTTTCCTTTTATTTCTACCTTGAAATTGCTTTGATTACAAGGGAAAAAAAATGCTTTCATGCAAAGAAATATTTATGAAGTGTAGAAATCCACATTCATAGGCAAAGCAGAATATTTTAAGAACTTTTTACTGTGGTGGGGACAGGGAAATCCATCATATGATACTTGTAGTATTGTATTTGTTACAAAATACTTGTTGTCTTTTCAATTTTTAGACAATTTAATGAGTTAAAGTCTGCTATCTTTTTTACAAGAAAGACATGAAGAGAGAATATGAGAAAAATGGGGGTTTCCCCTTCAATATAAATATTAAGTACATGAAAAATCAGAACTTGGACAATACAGACAATATTTTTCCTGCGTTCTTTGTAAAACACCTGAGAAGCTTCACCATCAGAGCAACACCCTCCAAAACCCATAAGAAAAGATGATTCATGGTGATATGTATCAATCATAATTCTTCCAGGAAAAATAGAAGTGGTAGTTTGTTTTTTTTTTTAAATATATGAAAAAAATGAGACACCATTTTGGGAGGAACAAAAGAGTTGGTACATGGCTGCCAGGCTTGTTTCTTTATACAAATGATTTATTTTTATAGGTACATGTACGTAAATCCTTGACACTGAAAATACCCTGGCAGCAACATAATTTACTGTAAATCAAAGAATCCCTGTTGCTATCAAAAAAAACCCCACACTGCAAACCATGTTTCCACTGCGTGAGGCAGTTTTGGGTTGGTTTAAGGGTTCTTCACTTCTGATGTTAAGAACTAGGGTTAATGATTAAACTTGATGATCTTGGAGGGCTTCTCCAACCTGAATGATTCTGCGATTCCACGATTTTTCTGGGCACGTATGTAACGACCAGAAAAGCTGTGGATGTCCCATCCCTGGAAGTGTCCAAGGCCAGGTTGGACAAGGCTTAGAGCAACCTGGGATAGTAGAAGGTGTTTCTGCCCATGGCAGAGAATGGAGTGAGATGATCTTTAAGATCCCTTCCAATCCAAACCATTCCATGTCTCTGTGATAATATTTAATACATATTAAGCAGATTTATTTGCTGCCATTTTCAGGAACTTTTCCTAAATAAGATCACTATGGAAATGGTACATGATGGAGGATGAATATCACTGGATTTACTTTTTTACCCTTGTACTGAATCTATCTGGTCTCATAGCAGTCTTAACAGTGCTATAGGATAACACTCCACTGTTTTGACTGCTGTGGGCACAGTGCCAGGCGAGGGTACGGTTTTGGGAGAGGACACGAGCAAGCCAGCTGACCCAGACTGACCAAAGGGATATTCCACACCATATGTCAGCTTAGATATAAAGCTAAGGGAAGGAGCAGCATTGGTTGTTTCCAATGGCTGCCTGCTGAGAAGACAAAAGAAAAGTACGGGGGCCCTGCTTCTCAGGACATGAGCTGACTCGTCGTGAATGGGAAGTGGAGACTAGATTTTTCTGCTCTGCTTTTTGCATGTGCAAGTTTCTTTTTGCTTGCAGTAAACTGCTTTATCTCAAAACCCATAAGTTGTCCTCATTTTTTCTCCTTTTCCCCCTGCCTGACTGAGAAAAGGGGAGGGGGCAAGAGACTCTACAGGCCCTTGGTGTTCAGTCAAGGTCAACCCGTTACAACTCTTGACAGAAAAAGTGGCTGGTTGTGGTTATTATAGGACAAAGTCTGGCTTAAACTAAACACCCCAGAAGGTATTTCTGGTTGTTACAGCACTCTCAACCTGAAATTGTACTTTCTAGTACTTGGAAATCCCATTCACACAGAGATATAATTTGTAACAAATACTGTGTTGACTCATTTTGTTCATATTCACCTTATTTAGCCTTTGAATTAAAAAAGCCCCATAAAAATAACCCACTTGCTGAATGTTTCTGGGTACATATTTGCCATTTATATCGGTGTAAAAATAACTGGATTTTTCTGATAATTTTTTTCCCCAAAGACTTGGGAACAGCTTTCTAGCTGTCTAAAAGTTGCATCAGAAATGACATTTCAAAGATACTACCCAATAAATACAGTTATTGTGGCCATTTCCCTGTATTTCTGAGCTCATTGTTAGAAACAACAGCCCCATAATTGTGGCTGTTGATGACATTAATGAAGCAATGCTATAAGAAGCTTGGATTTTGTAGTCTTTTATGCATATGAATAGTCTGAAGTTCAATCTAATGATTAAGATCCACTTGAAGCTTTTGGTTCTGCAAGATGTTGTTTTGTGTGTGGCTTTCAGCTCCCTTTGAATTACAAGTGGCTGGAATGTTGTGAATCCCAAGTATGAACACGGCTAAAAAGGGAAGTAAATGGATAAAACATAAAGGAGTAGTTGGACTCTCACTCCTGTTATCACAACTCTGGGAACACAATGGCAACACTTGAAGAACTGGAGGGAAAAATGTCAGGGTTTCTAACGAACCAGAGCTCTTTTAAATATGAATTTTTATGATGCCAAATATCAGTGCCATGGGCTCCATGCTCAGCTGTTTTGGGGAGTTTGGTGCAGAGAACAACCCCAGCACCTGCATCCACAGATGCACCCTCTGCTCACAACCCAAATTTTATGGCTCATCCAAGAGCGACAAGGTTGAGCCGTGCAGGGTGGGATGACCTTGGAAAGCAGGAGGAGCACACATGGGTACTTGTTTGGTGCTGATAGGAAAAAAATAAAAGAGAAATATCTGCTACTGATCAATTCCACACACCACAATTTCATATTATTTTTAATCTTTTCTGTCTAGACAAGAAGGTTTGGAAGTGTGGTTTAAGGCCATGCAACAGTGAGCCAAATCTAATGTAAACATCTTGTTGTTAGCCTAATCTGCCTCAAAAGAAATGACAAATTCACCTCCAGCACTAATGAATGAATCTGTTCCAACCTCACTTTATTTTCTAACAATAGAAGAAAAATATACTGAATATCCCATATACAAATAAATATATGGGAGTGGAACTCAATGAGGTGTCCCTTCCAATTTGAGATGTTCTATGATTTAGGAAATAAGGGCTGCAGGTAAATACTGAATTTTAAAAATAATATTACCATTAGATAAGACTTTTAAACAACATCATGCCTATTTTCTGTATGGGAATGAAAGAAGATTGGTCAAATTGTTTTCATAGTTTATCAGCTCCTGCTGGCTTTTTGTTTTCAGTTGTGGTTATCCATACCATAAAGACCTTTCATGCCATATTGAGGGCAAGATTTGATAAAGGGCAAAGCAGAGGGATAAGGTGGCAATAATTATCTCTGTCCTGGTGAATCAAGACTCCCACTCAGCGCCGTTTGTTCCAAGTTGTTCAGGAACGGTTAAAAAACTTAAAGGAATAGGAAGAGATCTTGTTGGTCTTTAAAAGTACTTGAAAGCAGGGTGGAGCCAGGTGGGAATGGGTCTCTTCCCACAAGGAACAAGTGACAGGACAAGAATAAATGGCCTCAACCAGGGGAGGTTTAGGTCGGACATTGGGAAAACTTTATTAACTGAAAGTTGTCCAGCCCTGGCACAGCTGCCCAGGGCAATGGTGGGATCCCCATCCCTGAAGGGATTTAAAAGTCATGTGCATGTGTCACTTGGGAACATGGTTAGTGGTGGCCTTGGCAGTGCTGAGGGATGGTTGGACTCAATGATCTTGGAGATCTTTTCCAACATAAACAATTCCATAATTTTATTCTATGATTCTATCAAATAGCTCCTGGTGATGAAGCTCTTGGAATTTACTGGGATAGAGATAAACCTTCTCTTTGGGCATATTTAAACATCCCATTTGATTAAAAAAATCCATTATTTTCAAGCTGATCTCCTTCTTCAATACGTGTTCCTCAAAATACTTCTGAAATGCACCTTTTCATCCTGATTTTGAGGTGAAAATACATGTTAGAGCTTTCCAACAGGTTGAAAAATCTCTTTTTGAACCAGCTTTCTATAAAACATCCGCAAAATAAGTGAAAGCAGTTTGGAGATATTATTCCCTATCTGAAGGATAAAGCCCTGCTGTTCCATGGTTCAGAACCATGAGGAATATCAGAATTAAAAGACACTGATGGGACAACTCAGATGGCACAATAAACTCACCTGTATCTTATCTCTATGCTTAGCAAGAAGATTTTCTGTGAAAAGAACAGTTAAAATTAATGTTAAGACAGGAAAGAAAGAAATATATCCTGTTCCTGCACAAATTCTCCCTTTTCAGCTTTATTTTCATTTGTAGCTCTGCAAGCTGAGCATAAAATGCAGCTATTTTGACTTCAAAGATTTTATGTGTAGTTTGAACAGTTGTAAAAAATTGATTCAAGGCAACCAAGAATTGGACCTTTTCTGTCTCCTGCTTGTTGGTACTTGGTTTTATGTGACACCTTTTACACTAAACCAAAGGCACAGAGGAGCCTAAACAGGAAAATAAAAGTCTGACATGCTCTGCTAAATCTTATTACCCAAACCAGGAGAATTTTAATGTCTTAAAAGTTTTATTTATTGGGTCCCCATGGGAGGAAAATGTTGGATTTGTAGCAGATTTATTTTCACTGAATTTCTGAATTTCAATCAGGTTTGCTCTAATAACTGTCAGGTGACCTGATTAAAACCTGCCTCTGTTCTAGTTGATTTAAATCAACTTGGCTGCCACACAGGCAGTTGAAATACAGGCTACTTTAGCTGGCCATCTGCTACACTAAATTCATTTATTTTGTAGAACTTTGCTTTAATTCAATTACCAGGACCATGTTTCTTGGCAGGTGTAGGAGAGAAATCTGTATTTCAGGTTCCTATGTGGGATATGATGTAGGCAAGTGAGGAGTGAGAGGAGGGCTTAAATAATATAAAGGGAGTAAGAAAGGATTTCCCTGAAAGCTTTAATTACAGTTTTAAAACAAGGCTTTAGAAAAAGAAATATTTAAAAGAATCTTATTGTGACCTTGCAAATTACTGCTGGTGTTACACATGGTGCTAAATCACAATGGAAATTACCTAAATACTGTAACTTGGTTAACGTTTTCAGTATGTGACTCAGAAATTACCATGAAAATGGTGAATATTTCAGGTCTTTACATGTTGCTTGGCTTGGGGTTCTAGATCTGGAAGACAAAGCATCAGAGACAGCTCACATCTGTCTTTTGTGTGGCTTTAGAGGCCTCTTGTCAGATCTGTCAGCTGTTGGGAGGAGCTGCACTGGATGGATATGCTACCAAAGACCCACGAAGTGTGTGTGGATGCCTCATTCAATGGGAAAACACAGAGTTATTGTTTAAAAGTCCAAACAAGCTCCTGGTCTGCTCTTGGTCCCACAATAACAGTTGTGGCTCTTAAAAATAACAGAAAGGTCAATTTTGACCAGTGTTCAGATTAAGGAAAAAGGTAGCATTGAAATGAATGATGCTAGATTAGGTTCAGGTTAGACACCAGAAGGAATTTTTTTATGGAAAGAGTTGTTAAATGTTGGAAGATGCTGCCCAGGGAGTTTGGTGTCCTCATCCCTGGAGGTGTCCAAGGAAGGACTGACCACAGCACTCAGTGGTCTGGGCTGCGGGACAAGGTGGTATTTGGTCAAAGGTTGGACTTCGTGACCTTGGAGGGCTTTTCCGGTGTTAGTTATCCTGGGATTCTTGTGAAATGATTCTTGGAAAAACTAGCAGCTCAACACTGACTCCATTTTGCTGATAAAGGAAGAAAGTATTTTACCAGACTGGGTATAAGTTTGATTATTGATTATAAATGGGTTTTTTTGATGGCATACAGAACTTTCGGGAAGCTTTATAAAAGAGTATGGTGCAATAAACACCTGAAGAAAAGTACTAAGATTAGTGTTTACAAAGCCATTGTACTGTCTACTCTTTTATATGGGTCTGAATCATGGATCATCTACTGCTATCATCTACAACTTCTTGAATGTTTCCATCAGCGCTGCCTCCGTACAATCCACTGGACTGACTATGTGACTAATGTTACCATCCTCAAATGGGCAGGGGTCACCAGTATTGAGGCCATGCTGTTGAGAACGCAACTGTGCTGGGCAGCGCACATTTCCAGGATGGAGGATCACCGCCTCCCTAAGATGGTGCTTTATGGTGAACTTGCCTCCGGCTGCCGCAATAGAGGAGCCCCAAAGAGGAGATACAAGGACTCCTTGAAACAGCGCCTTAGTCTTGGCCATATTGACCACCAACAGTGGTGGTCTCAAATTGGAAATAATGGAGACACACCATCTATAACACTGCTGTCTCCTTTGAAAACTCACGTAGAATTAGCCTTGAGGAGAAAAGACAATGCACAAAGAACTGTGCCTCATCAATACCACCTAAGGAGACTTATAGTTGTGCCTTTTGTACCCGGACTTGTCTATCCAGCATTGGCCTTTTTAGCCATCAGCGCTCTTGTAGCAAATGTGGGTAGAGCCCTTGCCATATTTTCGTTCACAAAGCTCAGCCATGATTTTTTTTATAATTTTTTACTCTTAATTTTTACATTTTCTTTTAATCCTAATTTGGGACGAAAAACGTGCAAGGCTCCAAGTATCACCACAATAAATTTATTTCTCACCCAGCTCTACTCAAACTGCAGATTCATTTCACTACAAACTAGGTTACCTTCCACTGAAAGGTCAAATAGAAATGGTCTTTTACTACTGGCCTGACATTTTATTAACATTCTGGCTGTTTTATTGTGTATAGGAAGAGAAATGGAGGAGTGGGAGTGGACAAGAGGAAACAGGAAACTTCTGCCTGTGGTGGTTTCAGCCTCCTTTACTTCATTAAGGCAATGCCACCACAATTAGAGTCTGTGCCTGCTTTAAGCCCTGTAATCAAAATTAATGGTTTTCATCTCTCAAAACCATTAGATACTTAATCAGGATGTGTATAGTTAAATAAATGTGGTCAGCAAAGATTTATAGCATTACCAAAATAGAAAGGAAGAGGAAGACAAAGTAAAAAAAAAGGAACCAATATTGGTAGAGTTTCATTTTTGTTTCTCCTTTAGGAAAAAAGTCATAATCTATAGCGAGTGGAAAGACACAGACCCTCAATGTGATGCAAAAACAAGCAGTATATTGTGATGCAGAGTGAGAGACAAAGTATGGTTACAAATGATACCTTTTTATACCCTTTTGGCTGCCTACTACATAGTCAAGCCATTGTTCTAACTTTAGTTCATTAGGGGATTTCCAATTTAGGGTCCAATCATCTGGGCAGGACACACATCAGCTGCATCTCTGGTGTCCCTTCATCCAATCAGGGAGGTGCGTGGAAACCTTCAGACACCTGCAGTCCTTCTCTGTGTTGCTTCTTTGATACATTGTATCTTCTACTGTGCAATTCCCCCAGCTTTTCCTGTGCAATTCCCACAGCACGTCTAATGCCTAGGCCCAATCCTCTTTAATAATCCATCACTGCCCTACAGGCAGATTAGGATTTGGTTCAACCAGTTTCATGTTTCTGATCAAATAGTTCATATTCTGATGACAGAAATTGTGAAATACATTCATTTTTTTTCACCCTTTTAGATTTACTCAGGTTTTAAGTAGTTTCTTGTGGTGGTGTGCAATTAGCATGTAGTTCTCACTGTATATTATTGTTCTGTTCTATGGTATGTTCTGTTATATGTGCCCTACCCCTCACCCCAGATGGTTTGTCCCTTCCCTTGTTCTCCCTTCCCGTTGGCTGGAGCTCCTATAAGAACCAGGGGCCAGAAGTGGGAAGGGCTCTTTCCCCGGTTATCCCCCATAAGCTTGGACCCTCCAGGTGGCCTGTTGCCTCTGGAGAGAATAAACTTGTATTATATGTAACCAGGAAGAGCCGCCAGCAATTTCTTCGTCCTCCATTTCCCTCAGCCATCCCCTGGGGAGTGCAGGGGCACTTACCCCCCCGCAAGCCCTGGCAGGGGATGGCTACAGTTTCTTAGTGGCTGGATTTTGACCCCTTGTTGTTCCTTCTTTTCCTTGTACTCTTGTGTGCTCAGTTGAAGCTGATGGGGCTGTTCTGAGGGAACAAATGTAGAAGCTGTAAAAATGTTAAAAATCATTAATTATATGTTTTAACCAGAAAAAACAACAACAATCTGAATAAAACTTTGGGTTGGAAGGGACCTTAAAGCTCATCCAGTTAAGAACACCTTAAAGATCATCTAATTCCAACCCCCTGCCATGGACAGAGGTACCATCCACTATCCCAGGTTTCTCCAAGCCTCATCCAACATGGCCTTGGACACTTCTGGGGATGGAACATCTACAATTTCTCCGGACAATCTTTTCCTTTCTGCCAACCTACAGCATCCTTCAACACTCCTTGGGCCAGTCCATCCTTATTTCACAGTGTTCACTTTACATGCAAAAGGAATGTTGGTGTTTTAAGCAAATTATAATAAAAAGGACATTTTCTAAGGGCTAAAAGCAATTTTGCTTTTGCAAAGTATTCACAAGCTTCCATTAAATATTTTCTCTTTTTAATTGCAAATGTCAGCTCAGAATGGCTCTGTTTTTACTGCAGTTAGGAGCATATTAGGGGGTTTTTTTCCCTCCAGGGGAAGGAATGAATTTTTCCCTCCAAACTAATGAAATATAGAGCATTTAAATAATTTCCTTCACGAACACATTTTTCAGTCCCGCCTATGAATGAAAACAAATATATTCTTTGTGCTTGATTTTTTTCCTTCTACAATTTGGGGCTTATATTTTTTAAATATAAATGAAGTGGTTTCTTAGTGCAATTGTGAAATTCCAGTTTTCACAGCACATTTCTGACTAATCTCTCTACATTTCTCCACAAGAGGGGGAATATAGAACTGACAGAGGACATTAGCAGTGATATGTATTCAAAGTATTTCTGACTGATTGTTATAATTGCAGCTCTCCAAGTCCTATTGTGATTGCAGGAATGGAGATATACTTTTATTTCAGTTTAGTCTTTTGGAGAAATGCCTTCTAAGGAAGCAAGAAACTAATAATTTCTTGTCACCAGCAAGTTGTAATTATATGTATTTATATTTAACCTTTCCAGATACCACTCATTAACATTTCCTTGGCACAGGCACAGTTTACATTTTGATATACTCCTTTTGTGTAAAGGTTAGAATGACTGTGGTAATCTTTGACTTGCTAATGTTCCCTCTTCTGAAAGGGCTGGGTGACATCAAAACATAAACTTGGGAGAACGAGTCTTGAACTCTGGATTTT
The DNA here is from genome assembly GCA_013390005.1 of Calyptomena viridis. Classification (NCBI taxonomy): domain Eukaryota; kingdom Metazoa; phylum Chordata; class Aves; order Passeriformes; family Eurylaimidae; genus Calyptomena; species Calyptomena viridis. The sequence continues at coordinate 521,008 of WEIV01025162.1, read as the reverse complement.
ACTTTATTCTGCTAAACAATCTCTTTAAATTAGTCATAGTGGTATTAATTTAGCACAATAAAATCAACAAAACTCATTAACAGTTCAAGCCTTAATGCCATGACACTGTTACTACTCCTTGATACTTGGAATGACTTCAGTTGAAGGGACCTCTGGAGAACATCTGGCCAAACCAAAGCTCAAGCTAGGGCTGGCATCAAAGTCAGATTTAGCTTCAGAATTGGACTTCAGAGTTGGACCAAGCTGCTCAGGGCCTTGGGCACACAAGTTTCAAACATTTTCCAAGTAAAGTTCCTGGTGTCACCAAGGGACAGGAGGAGACAGCACTTATCCACATTTCTCTTCCATCCTGTGCTCTGGAGGGTCATCACTTTGCTCCCCAAGGAGAGGAAGGTGCAGCTGGAAGTACTCCAGCTGAATTCTCCACCTTTCCCATCTTCTCCAGAGGCATCCATTGAAAATCAAAATGTCATACAAAATTTTAGGTGGAAATCAAAATAAATCTATTACTATGACAGTGACTATTCTAATGATGGCCTAATTAGAAGAAAAGCAAGGGGAATACTTTGAAAGACAGATTCTCAGAAGGGAGGGATCTTATTTGCTTGATTTTTTTCCTTCTTCCCCGACTTCCTTTTCCGTTGTTTGAAGCTGGAAAGAAAAGAAGAAGAGTTTAGGAAAAGAGAAGTGATTTAAGTGCATGTTGGCATTTATTTCTGACCACTGTAATGTTATTTTAATCGTATCAAGGTAAGTTTCCTCAACGAGATCCATTAGTGGAGCTGAGTATAATTAATGGTTCACTACCTATAGGACTTTTGGAACTGTGTATTAGCAGCCTGCCCTTTCCCATGGATTCCTTGGTCAGGTTTCCTTTTGGGCTTTAAAAATATTTGGTAAAATTTCCTGTCACAAATTTCAGCCTTGCAGGTTGATTTTTGCTTCTGTCAAAGATGAGAACTTTTCTTCTCCATTTATGCTCCTAGTGAACTCAAAGACTGAGCATTTTTGGTGCTACCTGGTGTTACAATATGATCATGGAATCATGGGATGTTTTATGTTGGAAGGGACCTTAAAGACCGTGTCATTCTACCCTCTGCCAGGGGCAGGGACACCTTCCATTATCCCAGGTTGCTCCATTTTGATGTTTTCAAAGGCTTCCTCCTTTTCAGCACACAGAGCATTCACTGAACATGATTCATTCACCTTGTCCAAATAAAGACATTCATTAAAGCACCGAGCAAAGAAAATTTATGCTGCTCCAAATTATGCTGAACTCTCCTTGGGAGGTGCTTTGGAAAACCTTCATGTGTGATGAGCAGCCACCTGGTTGCAGATGGTTGATATTTCTAATTGATGCAGCTTTACTACCAGCTAATTCTGCTCAGAGCCAGTTGAGTAAAGCAGGTGAAGTAACAGCCCAGGAGACTTTAAAGGTGATTAGGAAAAATAAAGTTCCTTATAAGAGTGAGACATTGACTGACTGAAAGTTATTTATTCACTAAAATTCCAGTAGTTCAAGTGGACAGGATGGTATTACCAAGAATATTAAAAGTGAAGTGGTTAAGTTACTACTCAACTTGTAAAATTAGCAACTTAAAAACAAGACAAACAAAAAAACCAAACAAACAAAAACCCACAAAACCCTCCAGATTATATTTGATCAAAAAAACAAAAAAAAAAGATAGCTGAATATCTGATAGGGAATGAGTGAGATGCAGAGTGAATTTTTCACCACTTCAAATATAGTTAATTGGTGAAAAACTGGAATAAGGAACGTGTGTTTAGTGGACTTATTGATATGGAATTTTTTCCCAAATGATCTCAGCAGCTTAGAAATATCCTGGTAGTCAACAGGTCAAATAAAACCTGTGGTGGTTATTGGAAAAAACCCCAACAACAAAACCCAAATGGAGATCACATTAAATCAAACTTGATTTTCATTCTGGCCAAGGAACAGCTACATGATCATACATTAATGTTTCATAGAGAAATTTGCTTAAAAGCATATGAACTTGTGGAAGAGTAAGTAGAGCATCTGAATCTGAAGAGGCTATAAAAATGTTATAATTAAAAAATCTCTTAAATTATTAAAAGCGTATAGAAATTCTAGAACAATGCAATGTTTTAATAACTACATTGTGTCATTGTTGTCCATCGAGTCTCAAACCTTTCAAGATCAAACTGGATTATGTTTCCAAAGAGAATTTGGTTCTTTCCAAAGAGAGTTATCGCTTGTGCATAGATGATCAGCAGTGCCCAGGACACCCACACTGCTCTGGGAAGCTTCTGCCTTCTTCTCTTAAACATATAAGAGAGTTTATGATAAATCTTACAGTAAAATTTAATATTACGTTTTCACTTAAAATCACAAGTTATTGTGATCCCATCAGATCAGATGAAACCATTGGGAAACCTCAAGTTTAGTTTTGAAATAACTGAATAGAATTAGAGAGAGTCTTAAAATTATTAATCCACACATCAGCAACCCCATATCTACCAAACTACAACTTTTTTGGAAGTTTGGGTCAGACGTTGCACTGAAAAGTGAGGATTTTTGAGCAAAAGTATTGTGTGATATAAACCATAAATGTTCCAGCCCAGTCTTTTAAATTCTGGAGGGTTCATGTTTAAAGAAATGCTTTGCTGTCAACAGAAAAACACTGGAATAATTGCTCTCTAGGGGATGAAAAATACCAGTTAAAATGCAGACACACACCCAGTTCTTCATTTTTAGAGCCTACTAAAAGTTGGATACACTGGGGACTGGAGATTGATCAGGGAATCTGAGGAGGTCAGACAACAAATATTTGCTCATTTCTCTGTTTACACCATCTGAAACCAAATTTTCAGGTGACAGTGATTCAATGTAAGAAAATATTATGATTCACCCTAAATTTACAATATTACTTTATGCTGAAAAGATTGTGATGGAAAAATAGAATGTGGCCAATTCATGGAGGGTCCCTTCCTGCAGCTGGAAGGCTGACTTTTAATCACAGAATACTCCAAGTTGGAAGGGATTCACAAGGATCATCTTAAGTGAATGGCCCATACAGGGGGTTGGACCTGTGGCCTTGGTGTTATTAGCACCAGGTAATTTTATACATGAGCAACTGGAAGTTGCCAGACTTTTAATTCTAACAGGGAAATTGTAAAATCTAGTAGTGGATCTGGATATCATAGTTCCTTTGAACCTGTGAAATCAGACTTGGCTTTCTCCACCCTCTCACTTGCTTCTCCCCAGTGCTACAGGCACCAGGCCTTCACATCCCTTCTCCACAAGGAGATTGGAGCTTGTCCAGGAAGGCTGGGCAGAAAATCTTGTTGGTTTGTGACGTGCCACTGCTGGCAGCTGCCAACCTCTGACATTACCAGCCAAGGTCCCTGGCCATCCTCCAACATTCATCTCCAAAAATCTCTTAGATTTTCAGGATCCTCCCCCACTTCCAAGATCTGTCCTCCAGTCAAGATCTTCACGTTCTTTTTTCCCAGTCTCCAAACCTCTGAATATCCCAACTAGTCAATACACAGAAACACGTCAGCTTCTTAATTTCCTAAATTCCTAACAGCTAGGAAGGGGTCAGGTTCCTAACTTCCAGTTTTGTGCCACATATCTTTATCACACGGGGGTTTCAGGACATGGCGCTGCTGTTTATTCCAGGCGTTATCCACACCTACACATAGCTTTCACCAACTCCAGACAGGAAGTAGCAAGAATCTGCTTCAAATTTCCAAAGTTCAGTTCCAGACATTCCCTCACACAACACACTTATGTGCTGTGTAGTTTATTTTCACCTACAACAGTCCTGAGGGTTCTACCTTGACCTCTTCACACTTCTAGCAGAATGAACTCTGTTTAGTTAAAAAGTGCATTTCAAGTTGCTTGGATTTGTGGAAACTTTGCTTCTACTTTACAAAGTTCAGACAATATTTTGGAATTTATCCACTTCAACCATTGGCACTTTTGTGTTCCCATTAATGATTCAAAGCAGGGCTTTTACTCTCCAGTTTCCCATTTGGCCTTCGATGGACAAGGCAGAAGATGTCCTGGGTACTGGGGTGACCTGAATTTTAATTACCTCAGATCTTCTTTGAGTAGAAACATGGACAAAAAATATTTACATACAACTGTCTGTGCAGATCTCAGTGCAAAATTTCACAAAATGTCTTAGAGTCACCATGACCACAACAAGTAATAAAACTGAGGTCTCATCCAAATGACTTGATTCTGAAATTCACAGAGTCATATCTTGGAGGAATGGTGGAGAATATTTTATGATATTTATTGCTGCTGGAATACTCTTTTATCTGGACTCCCTCTTAAAACTGCTAAACAAATATCACCTGGCAACCATGAAGAGCTGCAGAACATTCCCACAAATAAACAGGATGTTCTCACAGCCATTCTCACACACCATTAGCTGGAACAGGGAAAGATGCTGTGATTCAAATACTGAGGGAAACAATTTTTGGTTTCATGTAATATAAGGAGTTATGGGTTTAAAATCATGTTTGTTTTGGAAACCAAGACTTCAACAAGTTTGTAACCAGTAGGATGTATCATGCAATACCACCCTGTACAGAAAGCTTTAATGCTATTTCCTCTAAAACTAAAATTATTGCTCATGAGTTCTTATCCTGTGAGGTCCTCATCAGATGCCAAAATTCCAGCAAAGTCTCAGGCTGTGCCTGGGTCAGTGAGATCCTGCTGGGATCATCTTGGTTTGGCCAACTCACAGTTCTGGTCTCATTCCTTACATCTAAACCATCATTTTGGAAATCTAATGAATCTACCTGAAAACTCTGCTGACAGAACAACCTGGTGTTGTAAATGAGTCACCTTTTCTTGCAGTGAAACTTTGGGCAAAGCAACACACAAGGTAATCATAGAAGAATTTGTGCTCTGGGTTTGGAAACCTCAGTCACTAAACTCGGAGTTCTGGAATTGCTTTGTATGGAGATTTTGTTTGTGATTATTGCAATGCTTCTGTTTGCACACCCATCTCCCTTCAGCTGCGCTCCACTAACAAGCTGAAAGACTATTTTGGTGAAGTCCCTGTGGGAATGAGAAATTGATTTATCTTCTGAAATTTCCTCAGTCCTTGCCTTTCCGTCACCACCACTTCTCAAGTCTGGCCTGAAGTTGGTTTGGTCTGGAACAGGGATGGAGGTAGTTGTAGTTGTCTCTAGTTCAGGCAGCTGGGAATAGGATGCTCCCTCCCAGTGCTCCCTCACTCTCTGTACACCTTCTGAAGGGAATCTGGAGGTTGGTGTGGGAAAACTCACTGGATCCTAAAGGCATCTCACTCCATGTGGGGGGGTTTCTTGTAATACTTCAGCAGTTCGTCATGAAGGTGAGTGCAAGCCCCAGGGAATCGGCTGGGAAAGGGACAATCCTGCAAAGCTATGTGGGCGTGGTTGGGAAGGGGTTACATCACCCTGACGTTGAGGTGGAGGTGCCCCACCTCAACACCCTGATGTGGTGACAAGGACAAAAACAGTGCAGGAGAGGCATCAAATGTGCAAAAATTTATTGTGCAAAAATACACACACATTGCACCAGCCCTATGGCCACAAGGCAAAATGTCTCCTCCAAAGCCTTCTTAGTGTCCAGACCTGTCCATGCCACAGCTCTGCCCAGGTGGATTTGATGATTAAAGGGCTTTGGCACAGCTGAGGTTTCCAAAATTGAAATAAAAATGATGTAAATCTGCAAGAAAAGAGATGGCACACACCTGGGGATGGCCCAACTAGCCCTGGTGTGGTTGTAAGGGCTGGAGGGAGAGAGCCCATCATTGGGCACAGCTGGGCTTAGGATGGGTTTAGGTTTAGGCTTGCAATTAAGAGGGAGAAGGAAGGGAGACTTGGTTTTTTCTTTCACAGAATCATGTAGGCTGTTAAGGACCTCTGAAATTGAGTCCAACTATTTCTCCAGTGCTGCCAAGCCTTCCCCTGAACTGTGTCCTCAAGTGCCACATCAACTTCTGGAGAAGCTGGAGAAGGAAGGTGTCCTTGGTGTTCACAGTGATTAAGGTAATACTTTTTATGCCTTTTTCTCTCATTTGTGTAAAAGGCATTTGTCCCGTTTTCTGTCACTGAAACCCTGGGTAAAAGCCTTAGCCTTGGCAATACATTTGATGTTACTTAAGAGGTTAAAAACAAGTAGAATTTATGTTTTCAACAGTGTTTTTACATAAGTCCCTTCAGAAGAGCTGTTTGTTAGGTACTTTGGCTAATGAAGTGTCCTCTGATAATTAATTTGTCAGTTTCAATTTATTATTTCATTAAAAAAAAAATGTTGAAAGTCTGGCTTTGGTATAAAATTCAGGGTGAGCGAGTTCAAACAAAGCTGTTAAAAATAGTAAAAATTTGTGTGGGGGGTTCAGCCTGAATTGGCTGGGGTTAAGCATTTTTGGCACCGGATTCAGTGGTGCATGAGGTGATTTGTGTTGTGTTATAACTACTTGTAATGTGGGCACATGAAATTCTCTTTGTGTAAGGTTTTTTTGAGGTATTTCATTCCAAGTCTTGACCTCCCTGTCCCCATAGAAGCTGGTGGGGTTTGTCATATGGAAAAAAGGCTATGTTTTCATTCCTTGATCTCAAATAATTTGGAAAATCGGATGCTTTGTGGGGAAATGACTTTTAGTGGAAGTGAGCAGTAATGGGAGAGATTTGCTCTGCCTTGGAATGCCTTTAAGGACTTGCTTTTTTGTGACTAGGTGCCGAAACATGGGGAAGAGAAGATATACAAGGCAGCTAAGCTGTGGCTGATGATTTCTAGACCCCATATCTTGGTGCTAAAAGGCTGATAGTCTGTGAATTTTGATTTGAGGAAAAACTTCCAAAGTGTGGCCAATGCAATGGAGTTGTGCGAGTTTGCAGTGAAGTAAGTAAAGTTTCTCCTCTGTGCTCCTTACGTATGCTGGTTCCAGGAATGTTAATTAGATGTTAACTGATGTGGAAGCTTATATTTTTCTGTTTTTTGATAATTCTCCCCGGAGATGTGGATGTTAATAAGCCTCTGCTTGGATGCTGGTTACTATGACACTATTAATAATGAGTCTATTTCTATGGTAGATATGCAGATTCTTTAATGGGTGAAGATTGGTCAAAGACAAAACAACCCCTTATTTTTTCTTGATAACAATTCAAATGAAAGCTGTGATTAGAAGCTTATTAAAGCTTTATGGATATATTCACTTTGCTGCTTTGGGCTCAAGGTGTTGGAATCCAGGTGGTTTTAGAAATGTTGCCCAGCTGTGAAAACTCAGTTTTGGTTCAGGGTTGCTCCTCAGGCTCATCCAAGATGTCATTCCAAACCACGTGAAAGAGCCAGTCCTTTTGATGCACAAGAAAAAACATAGTTTGTGCCGCTGCTGAAGTCTAACCTGGAATGTTGGCAGGGTTTATTGGAGGTGGATGGGTTGCAGTCACACATCTGCTCCCTTTGGAATACTGCAATTTTCTTCAATAAAATGCAAATGTTGGCTGCTGTGTATGATTTCAGGGAATTGCCAAACCTACGGGAATTAAAATCTATTTGAGCATGCTTTAATGTCCTCCATGAGACTTGTTTTCCCTCTTAGTCCATCTCCCAGCACTCCCCAGGAGTGCTATTGTTACTGATGTCATGTTGGCATGTTTTGTGCAAGGTACAAAACCCGTGGTGGTCTCCAGTGTTTGGTTGTATTTTGTCATGAAATTTCAAGAAAATAATTGCCAAGAGTTTAGTTTTGCTTTGTAAGGTTTTTTTCCCCCTGCATGTATTTATGCCTTTGCCACCCATTTTAAATCACCCAGTGCTTTGCCTGGAGGAGATGCTACATATCCTTTTATTTATGGAGTCACTATGTGAGACAAAGACTAAATATTTCCTTGACTGCTTGAATGTTGCCTTTGGACTCTTTTTGTAAAGAATAAATGTGGGAAGATTTCAGAGGGATGCGAGGCTCTGCTCTCCCTGCTTCCATCCATCACTAGATGGCACAATGAGTGTAGGAATGTGCTCCTACTTGGAAGGAGCCTGGAGAGGCTGAGCCCTGCCAAGAGCTGAGTTAATTTGTGGAGACGCAGAAGTAACTGAGCAATGACAGGCAGTTCACTCGGAGGGAACCTGGGTGAAAGGGACAAAAGCTGAGCAGACAATTAACTCTGAGGAGCCGTCTGTGGCACATGCTGAGTGTGCAGATGACAGACATCAGGCTGACAGCTCTCAGCTGGGTCCATGACACAGGGAATGTTTGCTGGTAAAACATGAAAAAAGTCTGTGATTTTAATTTTTTTTTAGCTATATATTGTTTATTTTTAATGTAGATGCTACAGGTATGCAATAACTGTCAAACAGCAGCAAAATTCAATTTTTCATTCAATATTCCGAATGCTTGTGATCAAATGCGTTCCTTGAACCACAGCAAAGAGGCATCACTTCCATTGATGTTATTTATATATAAGTAATTATATCACTTCTATTGATATAATTTATATCATAAATTAAAAACTAAGCTTATAAACAGACACAAAACTAGTACTTAGAGAGTATTGATCTATGTGCCAGTGAATGTTGGCCCTTGCAGTTGAAGAGATTGATTTGTCATCTCAATTCTCTTCAGCTCTAAAGGAGTGGGGATGTTATTCCAAGGAATGTGACAATGTTCTGTCGAATGCCTGCAATCCCACTGATGTGATTCAAAGGCACTGATAAATCTTTGGTTGATAAATCTTTTATTGATATTTTATATCTTCTCACTGCTGGATACATTTGAAGCAACTTAATGACAATCCTAAAATATAATGGGAAAATCAACAGACTGCAAAAAACTTTTGAGTTTTGACTGCTTCTGTGCATAGTTGTCACGAAAACAGCATGATACACTCAGTTTTAGATGCCATTAAGAGCTCCAAAGAGGCATCATATGTTGTTTGCATTGTAGGTAGCTGGATCAGCAACATCTTTGAAAAATATGGCCACAGAATCTGTGGGACTTCCAACAGGCTTGGGAGGTTTTATCACTTTTGAAGACTCCAGTACTGAAGTTAATAAGGGAATGAGCAAAACCCCAGATTAAGTTAAATGCAACAAAATCCAGATTGTGATGTATAAAGAGCTGAAATCAAACCTATTTGTATAAACATGATGCTTTTCTGAAGCATGTCTGCTTTTAAGAGAGTTAGTTACTCAAAACTCCCTGAAAAATAGGGGAATACAGCTTTGGTAGGAAGGCAAAGTGACAAGAAAACACCAGTAAACTCTTTTTTGGAGAGTGCTGAAAGAACATCTTTAAATTACATTGCATTTCAGAGGACCAAGCAGGAGGAGTCTGAGACCTGAGCAGTTCTTGTGGTGAACTAGATTAAAAAAAGGTGTTGAAATAAGATTGGTCTCCTGCTTTAATTTCGGTTCTGGTTCTACTGTCAATGTTCCTACATTGGAGTACTGTCCCTGTGCCAGTGATCTCCATAGGTCCTCCAAGGAGGAACAACCTTAAACCATTAAGGAAATCTTACCTTTTTAATTAAATTAAATTTAATGCTTAATTTTAAACGAGTCAAGATCTATTCTTATCCAGTAAGGTTTTTCATATTAAAAATAACAAGGGCCATGTGTTGGCACAGCAACTCCTCCTTCCTCTTGCTGCTGTTCCTGCACCAGAACTGGTGACCTGAGAGTATTCCTTAAATGAAAGGAGAGACTTCATTATATTCCTGGAAGCTCTAAAGTCCTGCTCAACTGGATGCACTGGAAAACTTCAGCTGCAATCAATCACTTTATTATTTTCATCTTACACAGTTGATTTTTAAATGTTAACATGTAATATAACCATATTATATGTTAACATTTAAAAATCAACTGTATAAGATGAAAGTAATAAAGTGATTGAAGCTACTGCTTTCTCTGCTTATGAAACCTCTCAAGTGAGGTCAGGTGTGTTTGTTTAATCAGGGATTTTATAACCGTTCATTGATGTGACAATCTGGAGTCTGCTTGTTGAAAAATAACTGGTTATTTTTCTTTGGCATTCAGTTCAGAATGTGTTTAAATGAGTACTGTACTGTTTTACTTTCAGGTTCATAATCCTGGGGGAAATTGGGGGGATGGGTGGAAGGAAATAATGAAAAAGCATATTAATTATAATTTTAATTTGTTCAGCAGAGCTTTGGGAAACACTGAAACTTTCATTCCCAATATATTCAGCAGAAGCAGTGCATGTCACTATAAATATGGCTGCTGCTACATGCTGTTATTAGTCATTACACAGAAAAACGAGAATAAAAAGAGTTTTGTTGAATATCTTTCCTATTCCAAATCTTTCTCCACAAGATATGCATCCCAACAGGAAGGGAGACTCTGTGTATCCATCACAGCACACCTTGGATTTCACCTGCAAAGTTTCTGAAAAATCAAAGTTGATGGTTTTTTAGATGTATCTCTCTTACACTGTGGTAAAATATGAGAGAAAAACACTGCAACTGGATTTTGGGAAGGGCTTGGATATTTTGACTATAAGGGTGTAACTTATTTAGTGCATATCACATGACACATTTGCATTAAATTTGCATATCTCTACAGCAGTGATGCAATTGGGGTGGTGGGAGATCTTGTACAGAGCATAAAGGGCTGTTCTGGAGGTAAAAACGCAGCATAACAATTTTTCCTGTACAGTCCCTTCTGGAAGGAAGGATATTCTGAGGTCAGAGGGGTCATTCCTTGAGCACTCATCAGTGCTTGCTCTTAAAGTCTGAAGAGTAATCTCTATCAAGTAAGATCCCTGCAACTGTAGAATATTTCACCAGAACAAGTTTTGGGATAAATCAGTTTAAATAGATGCCAGATCAGGCTTTGGTTTAGTTTTGTTGTGCCATCAGAAATTTTGCTCATGAAAAATGAAGTATATATTTAAAAAGGAGTGGTTTTAACTTGGAGACTGAAATGAGGGAGGGAAACCAGCAGCAAGATTTAATGTATGTATGAAACCTAGAACTAACTGAGCAGTTGTATTGTCCAGGAGAATTCAAGTACAAAGCTAAACAGGATGGTGATGGCAATGACACTTACATTAGTCTTGCCTTAACATGTTAATCCTGGGAATTCTTTCTCCATCTCCATCCTAGGAAGAGTCCTATATCCAACAGTTACTGAAATACAATCATAGAAAAGTTCTTCCAACTCAAGCCATAAATGTCATCTCATTCCACCCCCTGCCATGGGCAGAGACATCTTCCACTATCCCAGGTTGCTCCAACCTGGCCTTGGACACTTCCAGGGATGGGACAACCACAGCTTCTCTTGTCAACCTGTGCCAGCGCCTCCCCACTCTCACAGCCAAGAATTATTCCCCAATACCCCATTTAACCCTGTCCTCCTTCAGCCAATGGCAAGGGATGGGAGGTGAGCAGGGAAGTGAAATAAGTCAGGAGTGGGGAAAGCAGAGGAAAGGTATCGAAGTGAGCTTTCCCTGGTTTGACATTCCATCTGCTTAAAATCCAGTCAAGTGAAAGCCATGTGGTAATAAAATGAGGCTGAAAGCCCTGCTGGGAGAGGAGGAAAGTCCCTGTAATCTTACCCAAACCAGTTGCTTGTATATCATCCAAAATTTAATTCCAGCAGCCGCTTCACAGCCCTTCTATCAGGAGTGGCGAGTCCTTGCAGCAATCCCACTCTGGAACTGTGCAAGATTATGGGATGTGGGATATTGATACTGAGATAGTTTATAGTGAAATTCATTTATTTGAGTATGCTGTAGATTGCAATTAATAATTTTCTCAATAACAAAACCCAATTTTGTTCTTTGCTCTAAACTTAAACCTTCCCCAAAGAATCAAATGAAGTCATGTAACATAATTTATATCTTTATTTGAAGCTGTATCGTCTAGTCCATAATTCCTCTGAGCAGCTCTTTTATTGAGAAGTATTGCTGCTATCAATGCCACTTTTATGTTGGATTCTTTTTATACAAGCTTACAATGCAAAGCTGGAAAGAAAAATGTATTCTTTCTTTCAGTCACTCATCCCTGTAAACCCCAAAGACAAACAGCTGAAATTCCTGGGGGTGAGGCAGAAACATTTATCACTCCAAATTCTGGTACATAAAGCCCAGGAGATCAGACTGGTTTCTGAATGCTAAAAGACAACTGACATTATACTTTAGGAACAAAGGAGGGGAAAGGTGGAATTTACTTGAGAGCTTTCACAGTTGAAAAACAGGGTGAAAAACATCGTGTTGCAGATACAGAAGAGAGATGAGATTTATTTGGGATTACTTCTTTTAAAATCCTAGGTGAGCTGAAACAATTCTTAAGAAATGGGTTAGGTCCTCTTATTTTTTATTTAATAACCCTCAGTGCAATACCAGCTCTGACACAGTTCACATACAGGGACCTCAAGACTGATATCTTTTCACCCCTCTTTCCTAGATAAGAGAATTAAGCAAAGGAAAGGTGAAGTTATGTGGTAGCAAGTGTCAGAAAGGGAGGCCTGAGGCTTTTCGTGTGTAGGTTGCTTGATCTTATGTAACTAGGGTAGGTCATTACGTTGTGGAACTAATATTTTAGTTCGCTCTGGAATAATTGCTTTAGTGTTGGAGTGCAGAGTGGTGGATCCTGTTACACACATGGATTCCCAGTCCCTTGGTGTCTGTGCTGACTGTGGGGTGAATAAAGGGTTCAGCAGCTGGGGCAGAAGGGGATGGAAGGAAGGAGGGGAAGGAGGGCCTATGGCAGGGGATTGAAAATAGATTATCTTTAAGGTGCCTTCCAATACAAAACATTCTCTGAGGTTTAGGCATTGTGAATGTTGTATCCCTTGGTCTGTGTGTGACCCATGTGTTGGTGGGAGCTGTACAGAACATGAAGGATGGTTTAAATACCCTATACCCACAGCCTGCCCAAAGAACAAATTCTTAGATTTCCAATTGTGGGGTTTTCCAGCTCGCTCAGCTACCTTTTCGTGCCAGTGCTGATTTCCCCTACAGTTCCTGTGCAGTCAAGCTGCATCCCTGAAGCTCTGTAACCTGGGACATTGTATATTCTGTTTTAACTGTAGAAAGACAAAGGGACCTGCCAAGTGTGATTTGGCCTGTTAAAACTAACTATATTTGTTCATGGCTACATCTCTTATTAAAGGTTATTTTGATTTTTTTTTAATGACAATTTAAGATAGAGTTATTTTGCTTTCTAAAGGTATTAAATGAGGGCTCCGGGCACTGGGACAACACAGCTCATACCCCAGAGCAGATGCTCCATGATACACTGCTTTTGATCTCTTAGGGCTCTTTGTCAATGTTAATAGTGACCCTAAATATAAGTGTTGCTCAGGTACAGATGATCACATCTCTGCTATATGGCTGCAGAATCAGGTGTTCAGGCATAATTGTTTGGCTTGAGGATAAATGGAATATTTATACACTGGGGCAAATGTTCATCTCAACTGTGAAACAATAGGAAATACCTGATTTAGCCTAAACAATTTATTTTAACAGCCCCAGAAATCTCTAAGAAATGGTGTGTGTGTCCTTGCTGAAGGGAGTGGTAAACTGTGGTGGAGCTGAACAGAATAACTCGGATCTTCACAGATACCATAATTCAAGTGCTTTTGATGGCAAGACCATCTGACTCTTCAAAATTCTTGGCACACTTGATCACCGCTGGAAATTTAACTATTTAACTCTAATTAATCTTTGAAATACACACCTACATCTCCAGGATGGGAAACAGATTCTTTTCAGATAGGTTCGGGACAGACTTTCATTGAACAGCTTCAGTTTTTGAACTGACATGGACCTTCCTGACTTTTTTCCTCTCCACTAACCCCACTCCTCTAAGTGTATCTGCTGGCTGCAAAGCCACAAGATGGCTGAATTATTAACCATTATTAAAAAAATTATTAAAGTATTAACCCAAAACACAGCATTGAAATAATTTGTTCTGCCTCTTCTTTGCATTAATTACAAGAGCTCACAATTCTTTTTAATTTTAATTTTTAAATTCTTGAGTTTAAAAGCTAACCCTAATTCCTGAGTTTGAAAGCTGTTCTTTTCACTCTGAGATGCAGTTTTTGCACTTGGGGAGTATTTTTTACAAACTGCTTTTGTTTCACAGTGCAAGTTGTGAATTATTAAATGCTTTGCCCTTCCTGTGCCAGTGGACCTTTCTTTGATATGTTTAAACACCTGAGAGGGGAGCCCTGGGGCTTTCCTCACTGTGGGGAAGAAAATGTGCATTATTTCTTAAGGTAAAAAAAACCCAAAACCACTGTTTTTGAAATGTGTTCAGTGAGGAAAGTGTGCAAGGTTACTGCAGCCCTGGGGCGACAGTAATGTATTCTCCACAAGCTACACAAGTTTGACATTGTGGAGGTTTGAAACAAAAAGCTGATGCAAACAGAGCCTTGTACAGCACTTAGCAGTGGGCAACTCTTCCCAAGATCTCTGGGATGCTGGGAACTTCAGGAATTAATGCATCCAAATTAACACAGCAGTAAGAGTTTGAAGTGCTGGTTTTGTTCACAAACGAGCTCATTTTGAGCTGAAAAGGGGTTGGGAGAACACTTTTAAGGGATGGGGTTTGCCTCTGGTGACCCTGAGGGTACAGGGTGGGTTGTGCTTATTTTTGATAGGGTTCAGTGGGATCCTGCTCAACAGTCTGGTCCTGGGTTGTCTTTGCTGCATGGAATCAATACAGTGCCGAAGAACTGCAAACAATGCTATTTTTTGTAGGATCCCAGAATGGATTGGGTTGGAAGGGACCTTAAAGCTCATCTCTATCCACCCCCCTACCATGGGCAGGGACACCCCCACTAGACCAGGTTCCTCAAAGCCACATTAGCCTGGCCTTGGACACTTCCAGACATGAAAAATATATTTATTTATATGTTTTTGATAAAAAGGCAGGATTTTTGTTACTAATGCCAGCTGACAGAGAATTAAATCCTCAACTTGCTCTACTGAAAAACACCAAACATGTCAAAAAATGAAACCTGTTGTGTTTGCTGCCATGCTGAGCTATCCTGGGAGATGACATGTTTATACAGGGTAGAGCACAGGTTTGTAATGCCACCTGAAGACAGCCAAAACAAAATCCAGGCAAATCCAGTGCCAGGGCACCCTGCAGCCATCCTGGGTGTGCAGCATGTAAAGGCTGTCCCAGGAAACTGTAACTTTAAAAGATAAAATCAACTTCCACAGACCTTTTCCTGACCCTAAAATCTCTACAGCAATTAAAATCTGTCCTGTTGCATCCTGGAGGGATCCTTATCCCCGTGGACTGTGTGTGGAGTATAGGGCGAGGAAATGATTCCTCCCTGAGCTCTGTGCTGACCACCCTGTTAGGAGGAAATACTGACACCATTTCCTTATTCTAAAATTGTCTCAAATTAGTGAAAACAACTGAGAATTGGCCTAAAATTTTTGTTCTTCTATGGGAGCCACATTGTTTAATCTGGTTCATTGGCCTGCTTGGATTTGCTGACCCTCCCTAGAAGAACAGATCTGTACATCTTCTTTTTATTATTATTATTTTAAAGCAAAGAATAAAGTGTAAGGTTTAAGTGTTTTCCTTACTTTCTCTTGCCTTCCTGTTCTCTGCCCTGTAGATTCCTCCTGTTTAGTGGAACAGGGCCGTGTGAGAGAAGGATCTGTTTGGATCATCAACAGAGTAATTTCTAGTCAATCTCTTCCCTAATCCAAGCCACTTCCAGTCCTTGGAAAAAAAATGTTTCTTCACATCTTGGGGGATACTTGGATTTTATAATGAAAACTGACTTTTTTTTGAAACTGCAGCTTAATCACAAATGGACCTTGACCAAACTCTAGTTTCCAACTTATGTGATGTTATTTCTCCAACTTTGATTGCATTTGTAATAAAAACAAGGAAACGAAATAAAACCAGTGAGAATCATTAACATATGGGGAAACTCTCTGTATGACTAGTAATTTCTGACTTTACTCCAGAAATTTGAGTCTCTGCATGTCCCAGTGTTAGATGTTTTTGACTTCTAAGCAGCCAATGTGACTTGAAAGAGGAGAGCTTGTGTTCTTGACCTGTGTTTTGGTGATGCCTGTGGCTTTTTTGTATCTCAGGCCAATATCTGAATTATGCCATGAAATATCTGCTTTTACCTTCCTCTTGTTCACTGGTTTTTGTTCATAAGATTTTTCAGCCTGTGATAATTGTGGTTGTGACCCAAAATCCCTTCTTTGAGCTGTCTGGACAAATCAACCCCTTAACATGAAAGGCTGTGGTACTATAAATACTATTTGAAAATATTAAAAGGAATGATTTAATAATAAATACTTAATATTAGACTATGGTAGTGGGCAAGGTGTTATTCTGTTGAAGGTAGATAAATTAAGTGCTAGATTTTTAATCATAATCTTTAATCCCAAATCCAATTTGAGGCTGATTGTTCAGAGCTGTTGGAATCAGTCTTAAAATGATGTGCACGTGCAGCAAAATGCTCATGTGAAATCCAGGGTTTTGCAAAGAAAAATATTAAATTTACTTTTTCTGGATATTCTTGGAAGCATTCCTTGGTTTTTAGGGTGGGTGCTTTGGTTTTTTGGGGGTTTTTATTTGTGGGGTTTGTAGTGTTTCTCTTTGTAGTTTTGTTTTGTTGGGGAGTTTTTGTATATTTGTATAAATGGTGAGTTTTATTGGCATGAACTGGTTTTGAGTCATTTGAAAGAGTTGACTGTCAGTCCCCAGAGTGTTTTTCCCACAGCCAAAGGTAAATGGAAACTGCAATCTAGAAATGTGATTTAAAACCTCTGACACTGAGTGATTTCTCCCCAAGAACAACCTGAAAAGTGAACACCTAAAACCCCCCTCTAGATAGATGATGGAGAGGTTGAAATACACCTTCCGTAACCATCAAACCCAAAAACTGTTCTGTGTGCTGTGAAAAATAATACATTTAGGGCTGATTCTTTTTGAAGTGGTGCATCCTACAGATACATGGATGTTTATGGTTGTCTTGCATATATTTTAACCTCACATATCCAGAGCACTGTATGTAGTGTTGAGATTCCATCTCAAAAAAGTCTGTGTGTAGCAGCACATTTAAACAAATTAGGTCTTTTTTAATTCCCTAGCAGAGCTATGACTTTTTATATGTATGGATTTGGATTTCATAACTTTTCTATAGATTTCTCCTTTTATTTGCTGTTAACCGTGTGGAAAAATCCCAAGAGAATTTATTAAGTTGAGTTTGGAGAGGGATGTCACCTCTTGCAGAATGTGTTTTGTTGTATTGTCAGAAAACAGGGTTACTTTGACAGTGGAAAAATGGAGATAGCCATGATTTAAAGAACGGGAGGAATTCATGACAGCAGTGGAGATGTGTCCTTGCTGGGAGCCTGCACAGTGCACTTGATCATGGGTATTGATTCAGCCCATCAAAATGTGTTGTAGTAAATGTAATTTATGCTCTGACCTTCAGACAGCTCTCAG
Source organism: Calyptomena viridis (assembly GCA_013390005.1). Lineage (NCBI taxonomy): Eukaryota > Metazoa > Chordata > Aves > Passeriformes > Eurylaimidae > Calyptomena > Calyptomena viridis. The sequence goes on along the minus strand of WEIV01025162.1, from coordinate 503,560 downwards.
CTGGAATGGAAAAATACGGTACAGATACTTACAGATGGGTCCACTTATCACTTGCTCCAAGGAAATGCAGGATGGATGGATGAATTCAAGCAGCCGTGCAGTCTGGAGGGTAAGGTGGAGGCAGGAAGGACTTTCCAGTGGAAAAAACATATGGAAATATCTGTTCTGTAGGCAGTGTTGTGGATAAAATTCAGCAATAAAACTCCTCAGCTCCCAGAAAGCAAACAGCTCTTCCCTGCTCCCCTTTTCCGTTCCATTATGGTTTTCTTTTCATTATAAATGTGAGGTATTTTTAATTTGATTTTTGTTTAGGCCAATTCCAGGCCTGGGAATTGTGTAGTCACTTGTAGATGGGTGGGGTATTTGGGAACATGGGGTTGGAATGGGAGTTCCTACCTATTGCAATGGTTAGGGATATAATAAAAGGAGCAGAAAAATGAAAAATATGATTGGGAGAGAGAGAATCATCACTATAAGGCAAAAAAAGCAGGGGACTCTTATTTCCTATTAGGTACAAAAAGTAACCTGTTAGTGAACCTTTTAGCAAGATGACCTAAAGAAGCAGAGGGGAGAGGTTTGTGAAGAGTCTTCACATTTAATTTAGTTATAATTAAGCATGAAAATGTATCATAAATGAGCCAATTCCATGTTGGAGTGCATAGAGTTGAGTACACTGTGTGCGTGCCAAGAAGGCTGAACGTACACCAAAAGATTGTATAGTGAGAGATGTAAATTAATGTCCATGTTTCAGTTTTCTAGATGATACCCTGATAGATTGGTCAGTAAAAATTTAGGCTGACTGTGTGTTTGAGGATGGCCAACTGTAAATGACTTACACTGGTCCCCCTTTGTATTTGATTAAAACCCCTCTTATTCTTTGCTGGCACTCTGGCCACCAAAACCTAGCAAATCTTCCAAAAGAGGTTGTAGAAATTATGGTTTATTTCTGCAACTGTTTTTCCACCTTTAAGCCAGACTCACTGGATCATTAATTCAGTTGCAGAGTGATGAAACTGTATCTTCATAGAACCATAAAGTGGTTCGGGCTTGAAGAAAACTTAAAGATCATGTTATTCCACCCCCTGCCATGGGCAGGGGCACCTTCCATTATCCTAGGTTGCTCTAACTTGGCCTTGGACACTTCCAGGGATGGGGCAGCCACAGCTTCTCTTGTCAACCTGTTCTTGCTAGTATGGCATGAAAAAAAGATGTCTTACGTTTTGAGGTGGAAAAAGACAAAAAAACCTGTCAGACTGAATTCTTGGCTCAGATGGCTAGGAGGTTCCATGTATTAGCGAAGTGCAGTGACCTCTGAACATGAATCCATTTGCACATAGAACAAGAGCATGTGAAGTTCTCATTCATGGTTTGTGGTGGTGAAATGGGAACGCCTGTGAGAGTGGCTTGAGATGTATCTGTGGAGGAAGAGTTGCAAATCTTAAAGTACATGACAGGAATTGTTTGTTTGCCTATAGTAAAAAGTATTCAAGAGTGTAAAATGTTGTTCTTTAAACGTGTCAATAAAACCCCAAATGTCCCCCCTTCCCCAAACAACTCCACCAAACAAACCACCACCAAACCCCACCCAGCTTCTTTGAATGCAGAAATGCAAATCCAGTCTCATGGCAAGAACAGCAAGTGGCACATCAATTATGTGCCCTGACAAACTAAAAAGAACAGGGAAAGGTACAATCTCATTACCAACTTAATCTTCTGGCACTTCTTGGATGCACTACAAGTGATTCCATCAATCTAGAAACAAAAGGATTATTTTTGGGCCAATTATTCAAGCTCAAATGCTCTCGACACATGAAGAGGGATGGTGTACAAACCCACGGCTGTGCAGCCATCGCGGGCGGATGAGGCTGTGTTGGCAACGTGTAATTTGTTTCTTTAATGAGATTATTTGTCATGTGAGAGCTCAGAGCCTTCTGCCAGGTGTGTGTGTGCCTCTGCTGGTGTACATACTGTGTTCTGTCTATGCTGACTCACCTGGTACAGGAACCAGCTTTAGATCACACAGTATGCTGAGCTGTAAGAGACTCACAAGGATCACCCAGTCCAACTCCTGACCCTGCACAGACCCATCCCCAAAAGTCACAGCCTGTCCCTCAGAGGGTCATCCCAACACTCCTGGAGCTCTGGCAGCCTTGGTGCTGTGCCCACTGCCCTGAGGAGCCTGGTCAGTGCCCAACCACCCTCTGGGCAAAGAAGAACCTTTTCCTGAGATCCAATCTAACCCTGCCCTGACACAACTCCAGGCCATTCCCTGGTCTCCTGGCCCTGGTCCCCACAGAGCAGAGATCAGTGCCTGCTCCTCCTCCATGGCTAACTGGACACTGACCAGGACCCCCCAGGTCCCTTTCCCAGCACTGCTTTCCAGCATCTCTTTCCCAGTCTGTTCATACATCCAGGCTTGCCCCATCCCAGGGACAGAATCCAACATTTCTCCTTGTTAAACTTCTTATGGTTGATAATTGCCCAGCCCTCTGATGTGTCAAGGCCTCTCTGCAGGGCCTTCCTGTCTTCCAGGGGCTCAACAGCTCCTCCCAGTTTTGGGTTATCTGCAAACTTGCTCAGTGTCCCTTTCTGTCTTTCATCCAAGTCTTTCATGAAGATGTTGAAGACCACAGGGCCTCAGATGGAGCCCTGTGGAACCCCACTAGTGACAGGTCTCCAGTCTGATGTCACCTCAGTCACTGTCACACTCTGTGCTCGACCCATCCATTACTATGAATTTTCTTTCACCATTATGCTCTCCTTACATCCCAGTGTTCCTGGTGGTGCTGTGGAAAGGACAGTGCAGTGGATTCCTTCAGAGCCCAGCTGTTGCGCAGCTGTAGTTTCTAAACAGGCTTGGAAAATCCTGCCTGGTGCTTTTTCCCTGATGTTTCTTTGTCAGGCTGATGCAATACAACTATGATTGATTAGTGGAGGCATTTAAAGAAGTGATGTTGCTGCTTTCTTTGTTCTGGAAACTCTGAGTCTTAAAAACCAGCAAACGCTTCTGGGAAGCCTATAAATAGTCTCATTTATCCTGGCAATGGAATGATGTAAACTGTGGTGATTATCTGAGTGAATCTGAGGAATGTACCTTTTTTTTTTTTTGTGTATTTTAAAAAAGCTAGACAGAACTCTGGCGCTTGGGGTCATGTGTCTCATCTGAGCTGTATGGCTGGAAGGCAACTTAAAAAAGGGATATTGTGCTGGCAAAATACTCAGGTGTTGTGGATCCAGGCAGACACTGTGCTGATGTCTCAAATTAGATGAGAGGGAATTTCAGTCTCCAGCCTCTGTTTCCCGGCTGCCACCTCCTCATGAGACAGTGTCTGTGGCCTCCTGCCCCTGCTGTAGGATGAGGGATGCCTGGTGACACAGGAGACTGTTTCAATTCTTTAAACACTAATTTATCCCAGATGAGTCCTGTGATACCAAATGACTGCTTTTTGAATCTTAAGAGGTTGTAGAAGTGATTCATGGTTTAATTATTTATTAATTTATTTTTAAACACGATTTGGCCAGGTGCCTCTGAATTATTTGGGGAAAAATATTCAGCTTAAGGTATTTGATTCTAGTCATTAATCCAAAAGGCCTTGCCTTCTTGGTCTTGCATTTGTTCTCTTGTAATTACAGGATGTGATCATGCTGACATAATTTAGCTAAATTCCTGGGGACTTTATAAAAAAGAAAAACATGGCCTTTCCCCACATGAAATGCCTGGCTGACTTGAAAAAGGATCGTTTCTGTTTTGGTCAGAGTGGTTTTGATGCTGTTGTAGTTTGGACAGTTTGTATTTTTAACTTAGGGATATGAGACCAAAAGGATGAATAGAAAGATAAAAAAACTTTATTGAAAAAAAATATTTATATACCTACTATATATATGTGTAAATGTGTATATGAGAGAGTGATTTGAATGTAAACAGTAAATAACAGTAGAAACCCACAAAAATTACTAAAAAGAAAATCAGAACTTTTTGAGATAATAGTTGTCCCTTCTCCTTGTATGTCCTGTGTGCAGCAACAGCCGCAACCAGTAAAGGGCGCCAAAGGGGGAGGAGCAGGAAGTTGCTGTGCACTTTGGTTGCCAGAGGGGGACGCTGAGAACAGCGGGAGGTTGCAGTGCGTTTGGTTGACCGGGAGGAGGGTGCTTGGAGGTCTCTGGGGCTTCTGGGGGATGGCTGATGTGCTGCAGAGGTTTTCTGGGATTGATGGAGGTCCTAGGAGTCCCGGAGGGTAGGCAGGGGATTAGGGGTTTAACAAACCAGAAAGTTGAGAGAGGCTGGAGCAGGTGTGCTGTGAGCGGCTGGAACAGCAACAGTGGCTGCTGCTGGAGCCTGCACACAAGCAGCTGTGGCAAAGGTGGTGGCAGCGGCAGGAACAGCAGCAGCAGAGAGCTCCTCTCTCTGTCCCAGTGAGTTCCAAATGAGCATCTGTATCATGGCAGCAGCTGTTTATACGGAATCTTTTTCCAGCCCAGAATCCTTTGCGATCGCACCTGTGGAGTTCTCTGGATCTGTACTCTTGCTACTCCCAATGGGAACTGTTTTGCTTTGCATTGGACAGACCCGCCTCCTCCCAGAGTGCTGGCACTGGCAACTGAGGGCCGGTGGGTGCCTCAGCCTGCCATGGCCTTGCTCTGGGAACCAACTGCACAGACACAGCTGAGCTGTCCCCTTCCTGGAGTGCTGTGCGGGGCAGCTGGTGATGGCAGAGCTGGGACAGCCCCATCAACTGTGGCCCTTCCCCCAACCGTGGCAGGAACCCAGTGCTGTGGCTCAGGGTCACCACACCATAAGTTCCCTCCCACACTCCCCCTCCCTCCCCCTGCTTTCCTGAAGGTTTATTTATTTATTTATTGGGTGAAAGAAAGTTCTAAAATAATTTCCACCCCATAACAGATGTCTCCAGAAAAATGAGAATGTTCCTGCTGCTGGCTGGAGAATGCAGCTGGTCAGTGGGAATGGAGCAGAAGAGTTGTATAAGAAAAAAAACATAGTTAAAATATAGGGAATAAAGAGACCAGTGTCACAATTTTCCCTTCCAGAGAATTTCTGAGTATCTTGTAAGTATTTTTCGATCTGCAGTCTTCCTTCCCCAGGAATTTAGTCAATAAAGGGGAGTTGTTTGCATCAGTTATGGGGGATTTTAGGGAGCACCTTTTCAGTCTGGGACACTTATACTTTATCTTAGTGTTTATTTTTCCTTGTGTGTTATTAAAGCAAACAGTGGTTTTTGGTTTTTTTTTTTGTGGGGATTAAATTCTTTTAATGACTGATTATTCTTGCCGAAGAAGGGGTGGCATCAGGCTTGAAGGACAGCTGGAGTATGCCAGATGTGGTGGTATTAAATAAGAAATATTCTATTACAAATAAATGGTTTCCTTCTTTTTCTTAACCTAACATCAAGAGTTATGTCTATGCTTAATATCTGAAGACTTAATTTTTTCCTGGATTGCTGAAACTACTTTCAAACTAATTGGATTGAGTGTGAAATAACAGCTGGCTAAGTTACAGTCTTGAGGCAGAGCATTTTTTTTCCTGGTAAAGCAAATTCGACTGAATAAACATTAATTTTCTGCTTGAAAAGCCTTGTCCTGTAGCTTAGGTGGGTTTTTAGGAAGTCCTTAGACAGCCACTTTAGTGGTACCAGCATATTAATTATGTGACATATCCAAACTGTGCAATCCAATGGTGAAATCCACTGCATGTGTGGGGATTTTATCTGTTTCCTCACTTTTTTTGGGGGGATATTATTTGGTTCCTCACTTTTTTTTAACAGGAAGGGCCAGGATCTTGTCCATACTGTTGCCCAAAACATGGACATGTTGATTGGGAAGGGACCTGTACTCAATAACTGTAGTTGTGGCTGCCCCATCCCTGAAAGCATCCAAGGCCAGGATGGGCATGTCTTGGAGCAACCTGGGATAGTGGAAGGTGTCCCTGCCCATGGCAGGGGTGGAGTGAGATGAGCTCGAAGGTCCCTTCCAACCCAAACCACTCTGATTCTCTCAATCCAGCCAAAATGCAGAAATGCAATTCCTGGAATTTTCTCTGGTGATGAAAATCGTGGCAGCAGCATCAGCTGGTGCCTCTGCAGAGTGGACCAGAGACCCCTTATCACAGTATTGAGTGTATAAAGGAGCTGCCTGTTTTGAAACAAGCTTTCTTGGCATCTCTAGAGCCACTGGGAATTGCAGGGAATGAAGCCTGAAACGTGCCCTCCTTGTGCAGAGGTAGGCCAGGTAAGAGGAACTGACTGTGACCATCTTGCACTGCAGCAGCTCCTCAGGTTTTAAACTTCCCTTCTGTCAGATCTTTGTTTTTTTTACGCTCAACGACAGCTAAGCCAGATCTGCAAAGCTCCTGTGAGCCCAGGGAGAGCTAACATTGACTGAGGGTGTTTGCTCTAGGACTCCTCTAAAGTACCTGCTCTTAAAATCCTGAGCCAAGTTAAGATCCTTGAACAGCTTGTTAAAACTTTAGTTCCCAGAAACTGCAGTCAAGAATAACAGTCCCTCTGACGCCTGAGCAGTCAATAACATGGCTCAGACCTGCCTAAGAGAGGTGAAACAGCCCAGAATATTTTGCTATTCCTGCAGCAGCAGAACCAAGCACAAGGAGCCAGGCCTCATCCTACAGTCCCTCCATGCCTTGGGAAGTAGGGAAGGGGGGCTGTAGCTGCTTTACTTAGCACAAGTTATGCCTTAACTGGTATCATAGAATGGTTTGGGTTGGAAGGGACCTTAAAGTTTATCTCGTTCCACCCCTGCCATGGGCAGGAACACCTTCTGCTATCCCAGGTTGCTCCAAGACCAATCCAACACGGCCTTGTACACTTCCAGGGATGAGGCAGCTGCAGTTTCTCGGTGCAACCTGTGCTAGGGCCTCCCCACCCTCACAGGGAAGGATTTCTTCCTAATATCCAGTCTAAATGTGTATAAAATATACAAAAATGTGGAAATGTTTGTCACCTCAAGCGGTTTAGTCTTCTAGTACCAAAAACATAGTTGTGGAGAAAATGGAGTTTATCCCTTTGTAAGGATGTTGGATCAGAGACACCAGGTACAAGTTGCTTCAGAGAAAAATCTATGCAGTTAGAGGAGGAAAAGAGAAAAGAAAAAGAGAAGCAAAGATATTAAACATTGGAATAAATTGCCTAGAGAAGTGTAGGACTGTCCCTTGCCGGAAATGTTCAAGATTTGGCTGGACATGGGTGTCTGGATGACATGCTCTACAGCAGTGCCTTCAGCAGGAGCATGGTCAAAGTGATTCCACAGGTCTGTTCAGTTTAGTTTTTCCTGCAGCCTTTCAGTTCTTTACTCTGAGGCCACACAGAGCAGTAGTTTGCAGCTTTTCTCTCCTTCTACCCCTCTTCACAGTCAAATGTTCTTGGGAGCCTCAGGGTAAAAGCAGTTCAGAGTTGGTTGTGAGGTGGTTTCCTGTGCATTAAAATGTTTAAGAAATTTAAAAGTGCACTGTTTTCTAAAAACAGACACCCTTAGGCTTCTGCTTGAGGAGCTGGAGACAAGAGTCCTATTTCAAAGCTGCTTCAGCTGCATGATGGTTGTATCATCAGAAAAGCATTCTGCTTATGTGTGGCTGGTGCCTCTGGTGGATCTGAGCAGCGGAGAGCCTCCAGCCCATATGTCCATTAGATTTGGAACAGGCAAAGTAAAAAGTATTATTTTGTGGGGTTTATGTATGAGGTTGTCATGTCTGGAAACACAAGCGTTGGTATTAATCGAGATTTTTTTTTTCCTCTGGTTTTGATAGAAATATAGATGCTGTTTTCAGTTTTGTTGCAGTTGAAATCCTCTTGTTGGTTTTTTTTTTTTTTTCTCCCACAAATGACATGGGTAATCAGTGCTGTGCGCTGGAATTACTCTGGAATTAAGTTTCAAGTGGAACAGCATGGGAGCTATTTCATTATCTCTGAATTTATTTGAGAATTAGGAAACAGTGTTTTCAAATTTCATTTTCTCGTGTAGCTTCTTGAGACAGCACTTGTGTGTGACAGGCCAAGATACAGCCAGGAGCTGGTTTAATGTATTAATTGGAGGCAGCAGGAGTCGAAAGGTTCTGCAATTGACCGTGAATACACAGATATTTGCATCTCTTACCCAGAACAAATGGATGGCAGCTCTTAGTCCTGCATTTTCAAAGGAGCTCAGGATGTTATTTTTCTCTTTGAACATCCTAAACTTCAAAGGATTTTTTTTTTGCGGTGACTCTGTAGTTTCATAACCATCAAGAAGAAATATTGATTACGTAGTAACCCAAGCTCAGTGACTGTCCTCCCTTAGCCCAGCTCCTTGGAGTTATCTTGAAGACTCTTCCCTGCTGTTGTGTCCTAAGTTTGTCAATTCTTTTTAAGTAATATTTCTGAACTTGTTCTTTCTAAACAAATGGGCAGCATCTTATCTGCAATCTTGGCTGTTGTGACTTCATTCAGTGCCCATCCTTTATCTCCTCCAGTCCTTTTTGAAGCTGTGGAGGTCATCGTTGTTGTCTCTGGCGCTGACAGCCCCATCAATTTTGTATCCCTTCAGTGGTCCCCTTTCTTCCTACTGCATAAAGATAAAGCTTTATTTTTATTTCTCGAGACTTTGTTTTCTCTCTGTTGTTGGCTCTTATGTTGTCCTCTTGGTGTCAGCCCCAAGTGCTTTAGTGCTCTCTTAATGGGGGTATTTCCAGATCTGCAGCACAGACTGCTGTGTCCATCAGTCCTTTTCAAGTCCATTTTCTCAAGTTTCCTGTTGTTAGTCCTTCCCTGTTCTGCAGGGCCCATAGGTGGCTTAGAGAATTAGAAAAATGCAATAATTAAGGTTGACCAAGTGAGCACAGACAGCTGCCCACTTTTCCAGGCATAGGATGTGTGCTGGGGAACTGCAGATTGCCACCTCGCTTCTTTTCTGGCATGAGCATGGAGGACATGACATCCTCTGCAAGAGCATGGAAAATGCTGGAAAACTTGGAAGGGGGTAGGTAGTGCTGCCTTTCCCAGTGAGGTGCATGTGTCCTCCCTGCTGGGAGGGTGATGCTTCCTTTTGCTCTGCAGAAAGCTGGACAATTAAGCCAGCTTGATTGAACCTTGATTAAGTGAGGTTAAGTTTGATCTTCCTATACCTAATTTTCTGCTGGTTTTGCAGCACTTGTGTGCACCAGCCTGAATTATTTATTCCTAATGAGTTTGCTGTTGTGTTATTAAAAGTTTCTTCAGCTTCTCATCTCACTTATTCCAAAAAGGCTATTTATTCCAAGCAGCCATTAGGTTCCTCTTTGTTACCTGAGAATGATCTCTGCTTTTGTGACTTTGCAAGGCTTAAGTTTTCAAGCTGTGTATCAGAGCTGACCCTTTTTGGAGGCGAGAGCTGTTCTTTGACTCACTCTCTCTGGGCACAACACAAACCTCTCTATGGGGAAGAATCCACCTCTGATTTTTACTGCTCACACTAAAGGCACTCCTTGCTCTCTCCAGCTCAGCACAGTCTTCTCAACAGCCTGGAGAATGTGTTCAGTCAACATGTGCTGGCTTTGAACAAAGTCCTAATTCCTTAAACTCCTTCCAAGGACAAACAATTTTTAAAAGCTGAGCAACACCTAAGTGAGCAAATCTAGTTTGTCCAAATTACCACACAATTTTTAAAATGTAGTATGGCATAAAATTAAGTGGAGTCATTGCAAGATAATTAACATCACTTGAATATTTGAGTGTGCAAAAGTGCATTTGATCCCATTCCTATAAAGAGCTGGTTATATTATGGTAATGAGAGCCTTCTGAGGTGCATTGTTGTTACAGGAAAACTTCTTTTGAATTCAGTACAGAAATTATTCGCTTCCTTTGATCAGAAGAAATGTCAATTTCATTCATATTTGAGCTCTGAGATCATAAAAACAAGCCCAGTCCTTTAACTAGTGTGTAGTTAACACATAAAAAGTAGTTAAAATTCTTCAATAGCATTTGTCAGAAAACATATGTAGAGACTAACAACAAAGTATAGAATTCTAACCAGCTTCTCCTAATTCTCTGGGTTAATAAAAGATATTTTTACATCAGCTTGATAGTCGTGCATATACTCAAAACACTTTGCTCCTTGGTAATGTCAGATATTCCTCCTTTTCTACCTTGTCTAAGAGGAGAAAGGCATCTCTGGAATTTAACCAGTGGGAAATCTACTAAAACAAATATCCAGGGATCTTCAGAGGGGCTCCATGTGACAATATCACCACGAACTGTCTTGCTACTGAATAAGGAAATTGAGCAGAGAAAGGTCAACTGGACTTGTAGTGCTTTTTCAAATAAAAAATTTAATTCAAAATAGCAAGTATGTGTCATGAGTTAAGTCATGTAGCTTCCTAAAGCAGGAGCCCAGTAGGAGCACGTAGAAATGTTCTTGGCCTGTGTGCAGAAGGTGGGAATTCTGTAATGTTGCTTTAGGGAAACTGAGATATGTGTGTTTCTAGTTTGTTCTTTCATCAGCTAATAATAAATGAGCTACTTCAGGATAAACAGTTTTATATCTGTCCACACTGGTACGAAACCAGCTCCCAAGAGCTCATTGAAACCATCCACTGAAGGATGGAAAGCTTTTCCAGCTCTTCATGCTGCCGCATAGTGATGCTCGTGTGTAGTTTAAGAATTGTGGGTATTCTTTGTAAAGAGGAACAGCTTAATTCGGGAAGAGGGAGATCCACTTGCTTCTCTGTTCCTCAGTCCCACCACAAGGGATTTGATGCAGGAAAGATGTGCTTGGATTTTTTTCTGTAGTATTGCACAAAGCTTCATTTTGACAAGGCTTATGGTGGGATCATTGGGACTGTCCTGTGCAGGGCCAGGAGCTGGACTTTGATCCTTGGTTTTTCCTTCCAACTTAGGATATTCTATGATTCCATAAGTCAGTGCCTGTGTCATAGCAGGGAAAGTGACTAAAATGGGCTTCTTTGCCAGAGAAGCTACAGCAGAAACAAGAGGGCAGCAAATGATGCTCAATTGGTAGGTAGCAAATATGTGGAAGTTAATCCATAATGTAGTGACTACACTGTAAATTATTAAGGAAAATCCTTCCTAAAAAGGGGCAGTCTAAACACTAGCAGTTAACCACTTGTGGAGCAGTTTAATTCAGATGAACATACACTGACTAAGATTTTGTCTCTGGTAAAAGTTGAACAGCAAGAAAATAGAGAGAATATTCACTTTTCTCTCCTTGCAAAGCACAAGACGTGTGAGTTCCATGCCAGTGATCCACTTTGCTAAACAACTTTTCAAGGCACAGCAATATGCAGGAATTTTTTGAAATGCTTTATTTAGCATTAAATGTTATTTATTTGTGCAAGTACGTGGACAGAACTGGTTAACAGGGCTCTAGTGGGAAGGATCCATGAGGAGAAAACAGGACTGTTGTTATTCAAAGGCAATTGTTTCAGTGCTGTGCAACACAGGGTTTGCACAGAGCATCTATCTCAGCACGCAGACACTGCTTTGTGTCACTGGCCAAAATTTTCATGGTCTGCTTCAGCAGACAGAGTTGCAGAATAATAAACAAGATTTTTTTGTGTGTGACTGCAGCAAATACTTGTTGACGGTAACTGCTGTATTTCTTTCAGAAGTCCTGCCAACTTTAATTAACTCAGGTTTATTCTGAAAAGCGGCAGGTTTGGGAACTTGTTTGCAATCTATTTGCATTGTAATATACAAACCAGAACATGATTGTCCTCATGTCTTACTGACTGCAAAACCTGTCGTCTGGCTTTCCAGAAGTGGATTTGAGCTCTGGCCATCTTCTCTGCTCCATTGAGCTTCTGCTTTTTTATCCCAGGTTTGGGGACACTCGCTGGGTTTGAACAGTTGGGTAGAAGTGATTGCTGCCAGGCTGCCTGTGCTTGTCAGACTGAACAGCCATCAAGTTATCAATATTTCATTTCAGATGTGCTGCTTTCATATTGCTTTCATATTTCACATGATGTGTTTTTCCGCATCACCTTTTCTCCCTGCCTTCTGTCTGTGGACAGTTGGTATGTCTGACTCAAGGACTGTGCTTGAATTTCCTCAAGGCAGAAGTTGCCTCTGACTGTTGCTGTGTTGAGAGCAGGGGGTGGATCCTGGGTGCGTGGGCTCTGCTGTAACTACACAAGAGCTGTATAAACACACATTTCCATGACTTTGGCAGGTCTTCCATAAAGCTCCAGAACAAATTCTGACAGTATTTCACTATTCATCACTTTATCTGCAGACCTAAGATATGTGAGGATGGGCAGTGAGGCTTCTCCAGGGGTGCTGCTGCACCTCCTCCTTCTGCTTCAGCCTCCATTCACTGAAAATTGAAGTAGCTTGCTGACAGTAAAGTTTCGGGTTAATGAAACAGAGCAAAGCATGTTGGTACTGGCAGCACAACTGGCCAAAATGACAGTTCCCACTCTGGCTGGGACAGAGATTGATGCTTTTGTGCTCTAGAGGAAAAAATCTCTAGTAGTGCTGGGGTGAGAAGGGAAAACACAGGGATAATGGCAGTGGAGGAAAAATAAGTGCTGTTACAAAGTTCATTAGATGATTGTGCCAAATCGGTTTGGACATGATTTGTTTTGGGATTTTTTGTCAAGGGAAGGGAAAAGCAAAGTTCTTCATGCCACTGCCACAAAATGCATTGTTTAGTTTTTATTGTGGTAAAATCAGTTTCTAATGTTGATATACTTTATCTCATCCCTTCAGCTTCCAGTGCCATACGTATTACTGAAAACTGTAATTATCTTTATGAAAATGTTTTCATAACAAAGGCCAGTCTCTAATAAAGCAGAGAAAAGTCATCCTGTGCTGTCATCCTCTCTTCACTGGTACTGAGGGCTGTGTTTACTTTCCTCTGCGCTAGCATCTTATGAAAAAAGTGTTTTACCTTTTGCCCTCTTAAAGTCTTTATTCCTCTTCTGACCTCCTGGTGCCACACTGCCATCCTGGGAAGAGCAGGGCTGCCCCATGCAGTGGGAGATGTGCTGAGAGGAGGAGGGTAGTCATGGCTGGAATAGCCCTGCAAAGATGACCTTCAGCCTCAGGTTTAGTGCAGAGTTCTCCCTCATTCCTCCTGCTGCTCTAGGCTGGCCTGGGTCAAATGAACCACTTATCCAGTGCAGAGCCTTGCTGCTGAGAGCCTGTCTGCAGCCCTGGGACTTGTTCTGCTGCCCTTGGAACACCATTGCTCTGTGTAGATGGGAATAGAGATGTTCATGCTTTTCAAAACAAACACCTCTTGTCCAGAAAGACCAGAGATAGACCAGCAAAGTAACCTCATTGTGCTCCAGTTTGAAATATAAATTGGGTCTCCCCTTGTGTCACAAATGCTTTGAGTTACTGCCAGGTATCAAATACTAATATTATTTTGTATAATGGGGCCCTTTGTGCTCCTCTGAAGGGCCAATAGAAGTAGAATGACTGCCTGAAGGCTTTTCAAATTTCTGGTATTTTTTCTCAATAGTTCTTTGAGGTTTTTCTTGCAAGGAACCCTGCCCCAGGGGAGCCTGCTCTCCTCTGGATAAGCAGGCACACAGGAACTCCTCCTGACACTAATGGGAGCTGTGTCTGCTTGAGGACCCCATAATAGATTCCATAGAACTAAGCCAAGCCTCAGGAATATGAAATGCAATGGGAAGATGATAAACTTGCAGAAGGCCAGATTCTGATCTTGCCCAACATCAATTTTCAAGTGATGGAAAGTCAGAGTTCCCCATGGATTCACTCCGTGTTAAAAGTGAATTGTCTCTTGGATTTCTTTCTTTCCTGTAGTCTGTCTCCCTCACTCTGTGCTCCAAAGCTGAGCGGGTCCTTCTGGTTCATCACCCAGACATGAGCTGGGGTCATGCTGCCATCACCTCCAGAGCTTTGCTGTCCACTCCTGCTGGGGCTTCATCCATCAAGAGAACAGATTGGAGGAAAACACAGGAGCTTGTCTAAGCTGCCAACCCAAAATAAATTGCTGCTGAACAGCACTGGCTTCTCACTCCCATTTTTTCTGCCTCATTACTGACTCTGAGCTTGCCATCCATTTGCATGGCACAGGAAGAGGTTGGCTGCACTGCCATAGATTTCTGTGCCAAAAAGGCTGGAAATGGTCACTTGGACTGTTCGGTTGGATAAGAGGAGACTGAGGGGAGACCTCATTGCAGTGACAAATTCCTTGGGAGGGGCAGGCACTGATCTCTGCTCTGTGGGGACCAGGGCCAGGGGCCCAGGGAATGACCTGGAGTTGTGTCAGGGCAGGGTTAGGTTGGATCTCAGGAAAATGTGGCTCTTTCCCCAGAGGATGGTCGGGCACCGACCAGGCTCCCCAGGGCAGTGGGCACAGCACCAAGGCTGCCAGAGCTCCAGGAGTGTTGGGATGATCCTCTGAGGGACAGGCTGTGACTCTTGGGGATGGGTCTGTGCAGGGCCAGGAGTTGGACTGGATGATTCTTGTGGGTCTGTTACAGCTCAGCATATTCTGGGATTCTGTGAAATAGTGACTATGTGATCTGGATCTGCTCAGACAATGGGAGAGAATGTCTTGTGTCACTCAGTTGTCCCTGTGCTAGGTGGTCTAGCAGGATATAATCGGGAATTCAAGGTTGGGCGATGCTTATCCACAGGCACTTGGAAAAAATGGAGGTCATGTTTTTGTAGGGTTTTTTGTGTGTTGGTTTTTTTTTTTAATATATATTAATCTCTTCCAAGTAGGAAAACAGCCTCCATTTCACTGAGTTTGATCCACACCTGGAGAAGTACATGAATGCTGTCCTTTTCCCTGAAAAAGGAATGCCAATGTGTTTTGGTAGAAACCTGAAACCACTCAGGATTGTTTCATCTGGGATAAAACTGGAAGATCCTAATTTGTACTTTTTCATGACTGGAATGCATAATCAAGGGAACAGTGATTAATGTATTTTATAAAAATTAGTAAATAAAAACATTAACATGAAAAATGACAAATCAACTTTGCTGGTAGCTCTTTTGTAGTTGTTGGACATCTGAAAGTCAATGGTACAAGAACTAGAGAAAGTAAAAGTAAGGAGGGAAGAAGAACTCTCCCCTTTCCTCCTTTCAAAAAAAAAAAAAAGGGCAGAAAAGACTGTTCTCTTTGAGTTTTGAAAATATACTGTGTATGATGAACCATGACCAATCTATCTTGAACAATGTTAAGTAAAAGTACCAATGCATTCCAAGTTGTATTTCTCTGGTTTGACAAATGTGTGGAACTTTCTTGAAGCTGTTTTGCTTCAAGGAGCACTCAGTGACTCTGGATAGGATGGAATGAAATGATGAATAGTTCTGTAAATTTCTCCAATCATGCTGCACAAACATGCACAAACACTCCTGGATTGCCTTGATGGAGGGTAAACAGGAGCTCCTTGGAGCTAGGCTTTGGAAATGCAGTCTGTAGATTGTGTGCAGTGGGAGAGCAAATCTCCTGTCAAGAAAGACAAAGTTAATTGCTAGTAATTTCTTTTTTTCAAAAATATTTTGTTTCTAACCTTGGCTTCTAGACATCCAACTTAAAAACAGGCCTGCTTTGATCCTTTCTCATGTTTTTATTTCCTTTATAGGGGTTATGTTGCTCATTCATTTTTGTAGCGCTAGAAAGTGAACTCATGGTTAATATGATACCTTTAATTTCCTTCCTTTTTATTTTTCCTTTTGATAGCACAACTTGGGACTCCACTTTGCCACAAACCTTAATTTTAATCATGTTTTGAGAACAGCCTTTATATTATTCAAGCAATCATGGTGGAATAAAAAATGGAAATTGAGATTTGTCCTTAATGGTTCTATTTCCCGTGGAGGTTGTTTGAGAGAGAAACATGCCAGTCTTCACTTCCCACTTTCTAAAACAAGACTTCCAGGTGTGTCAGGATTACACATGGAGCATTAGGAGATTTAATATGTTTCTGCTGTCAAGATACGGAGTCACAGTAATGCAAGCATTTGATGTAATACACTGCATCTAATAGAGGTCGTTACAATGCATGTTTTGAAAGGAGTGTTATTGATGAGCTGCCTCTCCACAGAACCCAGATTGCCTTTCCTGTGAGCTTTCTCCTCATAAGTTGTTTTCTCAGTGGGAAATAAATTGTTTTCACTGTGGGAAATGTTAGTTGTTTACTAATAAGTTGTTTTCTTGGTGGGAATAGATTTTGAATATTAAGATAGAAAATGGTGCTGGTGAAGGAACTAAAATATGCTTGAAGTTCTTGAAATATTGAGAGTTTTTAAACAAGATTTGTGATGTCCTCTGCCAATCTTGCTCCTCATATGCTTTTAAGAGGACATGGGGAATTGTATTTTAACAGACAATCAGAACTAAGGAGTTGAGTTGTGGTCAAGTAGGGAAGGATGGATTTCATTGGAACTTGTGCTCATCTGCCTCTCTTCCAGGGAAATACTGTTTGTGGGTGACCCATAGTCCTGAGATAGGTATGCAATGCAGCTAAATAAGGTGTGTATGTGTTTAATTCCTTCCCAACACAGACACCTGAATTCACTAAAAAACAAACAAAATCCCTTCTGAGTGGTGATGTGAGAACTGGATTGACATTTTCTTCTGGAAGTGTTTGGGCAGAATAAACACTGGCTGAAATATATTCATTGGAACTAGTGTTTCAGAGCTAGAAGAATGTGTACCTGAGGGGGAAATATTCTGAAATTGATTTACTTCTAATATTTTTCTTCAAAATTTTTTCTGTAGGTCAAAGTAACTTTTTGATGACACATTTTTATGTAAGATAAAATATCATCCCAGAGTTCATAGAATGATTTGGGTTGGAAAGGGTCTTAAAATTCATCTTGTTCCAACCCCTGATTTGGTCAGGAACAGCTTTTACTACCCCAAGTTGCTCCAAGCCCTGTCCGACCTGGCCTTGGATAGTTTGAGATGTCATGCTGATCACACAGGTTCCCTGTATCTGTCCCATGCCTGACACTGTATTCAGGAAAACGCCAACCTTACATTAACACTTTGGTGATTGAGTCTCTTGACACCCAAAGAAATGGTTTGAAACTTTCTCTAGCTTGATAAACTTTCTCTAGCTTGATAAACAGGAGAGAATATTAAAATTTAACTCCCTGCCACATCCTATTACAAAAAAAATTAGTGGTTACAATACCTGGCCTTCAGGGAGGGTGTAGCAGATCCATCTGAGGTTTGTTCCACCTCCATGCAGCTGTGGTAAACACAGACTGCAAGGAAAGCTGCAGCTTTAACAAAGCTAAGCCTAAAAAATGCATATCACTGGTGACATGCAGGTGGAGTGAGGATGGGTGACTGCACTTCAGTAAATCAGCCCAGGCTGACTAACATGGGGAGTGAGCTGAATAAAACTGATCTCATTGAGGCAAATTGGGAGTGCGTTCATCTCCAATGGGTGGATGGAACAGATGGCAGGAGTGGTGAGAGACTGGAAAAAAAAAAAAAACAACAAAAAAGGGGAACAGTTATATGAGTGATCTCAGTAAGATTCATATAAAGGAGATGTGAAGAAGATCAGAGGGGTGAGCAAGACAAAGTCTGGAAATAGAAGAGGTGAGGTCATGGACAATGCACTAGGACAAAACGGATGCTGGGATTAAAAAATAAATTTATAGTATTCAGGAAGAATTTTTTCATGGAAAGGGTGGTCAGGCATTGGAAGGGGCTGCTCAGGGGTGCAATTAAACCCCCATCCCTGGAGGTGTCCATGGAATGACTGGACATGGCACTCAGTGGTCTGGACTGGGGGGCAAGGTGGGGATCAAGCACAGCTTAGACTCGATGATCCCGGAGGTCTTCTCCAACCTCAGTGATTCTGGGATGATAGTGATATAAAAAGGACCCAAAAATTCTAATTATAGAAGTAACAATTTTAACACTTTCCTACTTTGTTGAATAAATCAGGCTTGAAGCAATAAACCCATAATCCAGACAGCGAATTAGTGCAGAAATAAGTTTCAGCTCTGTAGAGTGTCCCTGAAAAACTTCATGCTGGCATCCACAAGGGTCGGGGAACGTTGCATACATCAAACCTCAGGCTGTGTCTTCAGGCACAGGAGTGTAGCACCTAAAAACAGAAATGCCATGCAGGTCATGCTGGCATTCAACATTTTGGGGCTATAAATCACAGCTTCAGTGAAAAGGGGACAGACAATACCAAATGAAATCTTGCTGTAGATAGAAATTGAAGAATTTAATTTCATCTGTTATTAAAAAACTCTAATCTGTAGTTGTGGTGAAAAAGCACACCTTGGAACAGTTTATGAATCACATATCGGTCCTGCAAAGGGAATTTTGAGAGATGACAGGGCTGTGGAGTGGCTGAAAGAGGGAATTGCTGTAGCTGGGGTGGTCTGAATGGTCAGTTCTGCACACTCCTGAAGCTGTAATTACCAGGAAGATCACAGTTGGATTTTTTTATTAAATTTAGGGAACCTGAGCAGCTCTAAGAATGGAGATTTTGCCTATCAACAATTGTACCAGAATCTCTTAAAATCATTCCCTTTGATGACAAAGTAATAGATGAAGAAGTATGATTTATTACCCAATAGCTGAATTAACATGAAATTTCGTGTTCTTTCTTTTAGAAATGTAGCTGGCAGAGAAACTTTCTGGGATCTCCAGAAAGATTTAATCCTTTGAATTTCCTGTATAATGCCCCAGTTTCTCTGGATGTTTCTCTGTTGCTGACCTTAATAGAGACTCTAAAAGCTTCTCATTACCTTGAGATAAATTGTATGTATTGAAGTAAAAAAGTAAAAGCACAAAGAAACCTAACTATAGGTAGATAACTATTTTTGCTGACTTTGTAGATGACTTTTAGTGGCTTGGTCTGTTTCTCCTTAGGTTTTATCAAGTGTATTCCTTTTTTTAGGTCATTTTCCTGTAGTATAGTTAAAAATATATCTATATCTATTCCCATTCCAATTATCAGTTTAGCTGGAAATACATTTCTATATGAAAGTCACAGCAGTGAGGGGTGTTTTGTAGGAGCACAGCTGGGCTTTTGTAGGAGGAAGGTGCCTGCAGGGAAACTGCAAGACCATTTCTGCCTTGCCTGAGGTCCTTGAGTAACCATGGACACAGGCACATGGAACCTGTGGATTTCAAACCCCTTGGGAAAGAGCTTTCCAAGTATTCCAGCGCTATTTTACAGCAACTCAGTGTTAGGTCAGGTCTCTTGGTCTTCTAAATTGGTCCATCAGGGTCAGATGGTTGTTCTCAGTTCTGGGCTTCAGTTGCCTGAAAGGGTGGCTGGGAATTCTCCAAGGCTGAGAGTTGAAAATGGGAGAAGGAAGGGAACAAAGGAAGAAATAGAGAGAAGGATAAGAAGGAAGTGAGAAGAGGAAGGGGAAGGAGGGGAGAGAGTTTCTCTGATATACAGAAATTTCCTGTAATGGTGATTCCAGTATCTTTTCTGGCCATTTTTGAATGTTAATAACTTTTTCTTCACTACTTCTTTCTTCAAATGTCCCTTGGGAATTTGGAGACAGATATATAAAATATATAAATAAATACATAAATAGTGTCTGTTAAAATACAGTTCCACTTGGAGGACAGTTTCATCTATCCATCCTTGCACTTCTTTGCCATTTTGGAAGCTGTTGTACTTCCATTCAGTTCCCAAGAGTTAAAGGTTCACAGAACTCTCTAGGTTAAAAAAACCCTCCGAGTCCAGCCACTCACCCAGCACAGCCACATTAAACTATGTCCCCAAGTGCCACTGGATTTTCCATCTCTTTGTCTTTTAGCTTGGGAGCTTTTCTCAGGACTCTCTTCATCCACTCCATGTGTTGAGCAAAGTGTCCAAAATGGAGCACAGTGCTCCAGGTGATGCCTCTTCAAGGACACAGAGGAAATATGTTTATTTCTCATTCCATTTTACTTTTCTTTGTTTTAACATCAGTTTAGATTTGGCTAAAAAAAGGCTGTAATCACCTAAAGTTCCCAAACTGAGGCTGGAGGGAGGGGTTCACATTGGGATTTGGCTGTCAACAAATACATAGAAAGGAAAAAGGCTAAAAATGGGAGTTTTATGGTGTTGGAGCAGAGGAACCAATGGATGACTACTGTGGCTTGAATTAGGTCAAGTTCAAGGGAAACGTAATTAAGAGAAATTACAGCAGTTAAGGCTGGTAATAATGCTGTATTAACAGAAATTATGATTTTTATATTAAAAAGGTAATTATCTGTCACTGTGAATCAGTAGAGGAGTCACATCAGAGCTGTCAGAGGACTTTCGGTGTATTTTACCATGGAACTCATATTGTAAATTTAATTATGATCATGTTATCAGTGATGGTGGGACTGATGACTCGGGAGGAGACTGCTCTTGGAATGAGGAGCAGGGTGTCACTTGTGCTACTGTGGCTGTAACTGCAGGAGAAATGTGGTAATTCCTATTCAGAAACCCTTCAAAAAATTTGTCAGGTTTTCTTAGGCTTTATTTTGTGGGCATAACTTGGAAAAAATAATACAAGTGGATTTTTTAAAATGGATTATTTTAATGTCATGTTGAATTGTGGACAACTAGACACTTAGAACCCAAGTGGTCTTAAATAGCCTTAGAATTTAAATAAGCAAAACCAAAATAAAGCTACATTAATTCTGAATGTCTGAGAAGTCTCACAGTTGTTAAGGCGGTTTTAACTAATCCCTTTAACATCATATATTCAGTTAATTTGGATTATATTTCAGTGTCCCTGTGCTGACAAACACTGATGTCAAAACCCATGTTCAAATTTGCTTCTAGATGGGGATAAAACAGAATATTGTTGTGGATTTCAATGGAATGGCACCACCTCACAGCACTGAGATGCTTGCTTTGCTGGAATCCAGCGAGATTTCCCTCTTGCTGGAATTGTGATAAAGCAAATATTTGTTCTCTGGACATTTAATTTTCTTTTTTTGCTAACAAAGTATTTCTAATTAATTGCTTTTGGGGGCTGATCTAGAAAAGTTTTCCATGGAACAAACCTTACCTTTGGCAAACAAGATTCAGAATGTTGTCCTTTTACTGGGGCGCTGAACATTCCTTAATTTACAAATATGGCTTTATAAACCCAACCACAGGGCTGTGAACTGATGAGAAATCAGGAAAAGATGGAAATAAACACGGAAGTAACAGGGACATAGGACATGATGTGCAGTTCAGTTATTTGGAAATAGAAGCTTAATTGAGATGCTCATATTCTGTTAATAATATTACCCATGTTTCTTCAACTTCCTTTTATTATTTTTTGAGCAATTATGATTTCATTTTTTACAGAGCTCAATTATCACCATTTACTTTCCTCTTGTATGACAATCTCCTAGTGGCTTTTAGAGCTTCCCAGCTTTCCATGTCAAGTCTGAAGATAATTACTGTCATTGGAAGGATGTAAATGGCAATACAGTTGCTCACATAACAATTAAGCAGCTATTTAGGCTTCTTAAAATATACTTACGTTTTGTATCATTCCACTTAACAAAATATATAATTATGGTGTAGGTCTCTTACATTGTGTTTCCTTGACAAACAAAATGGGAAAAGGTAACAGAAATTAAAATAATTGTTGCATTCTGTGAATTTATTCTGTGAAGAGAAATGTTTAAGCCTTAAATAATAAAATGCAAATAAAATTTCAGGATGTTCCTCCTTTAGAGATTAGAGATTTTCAGAGGAAAGTAAAAATAAACATCTAATGTGAAGTTGAAAATATATATCTAGAAATTCTTATTTTCTTGTCAATACAAATGGAATGTTGAATGGCCAGTCTGAAAATACCTTTGTCCTATTTCATTCTCTAAAAAAAGAAATAATATTACAATTTAAATTAATTTTGCATGAAGTGGTAAGATAAAAAAGTCATCAGAGGTTATTACACCAAATTTTTTTTCTTTGACATCCTGTTCATAGAGTCACAGGAACACACTAAGGTTGGAAAAAACCTCTGAGATCATCAACCATCTACTCAACAGCCCCTCCATGTTCCCCCCTGAACCGTGTCCCCAGGTGCCACATCCCCACGTTCTCTGAACCGATCCAGAGATTGATTCCACCGCTGCCCCGGGCCACCCACCCCAGGACTTGACAACCCTGTTTTGACAAAGTTTTCCCTAGTATCCTATCTAAACCTCCTCTGGGCATTCCATTGTATTCCATGTGTGCACATATTTCTTAATCCCATTCTCTTAGTAAATGCAGCTTTCTTCATGTAAAATCTTGATAAATAATACACCTTAAGAAACAAGTTATACTTTTAAAGATGAATCTGGTGGAAAGCTGTGTAGTAAGTCATAAAAAGCTCAAGAAAAGATGATCTAGTGTAATTTCCCAGGATTTAGGAGGCTCTTGTGTGTTTGTGATGGGATTGTGCCTGCTCACAGAGAGGACAGTGACATCCTGGATGGCATTTAATACATTTTGTCATTGTTCCGATGTTGCTGTCAATTTATTTATCAAACAGGCCCAAGGCAGAGGAGCTCATTGGGAGCTACAAACTCTTGATGTGCAAAGGTCTCCTAGGAAGAGATTTCAAGCCATTTAGGGATTGTGGACTTGCTGGGCTCTGCAAAAATGTGATCTACGGATGTGATTTTAACAATTTATAGTTCTGTGGACATGGCCAGGGTGATGGAATTAGCTCAGGAATGTCCGTAACAGCTCATCAGGGATCTAAAGACCTTTGAGTTGAAAGATTTTTCAGTTCATTAAGAAATCAAAGTAACTAAAAGTTAACTACTAAATAATCACTTCTGAAGAAAATTTGCCTTCAAATTAAGTCTAATATTGAGGGAAGGACTCTTACACTTGAACTCCTCTAAAAGCTCATTTTATGGACATTTTTCCTCCCACAGTGAGCAGCACATGTTCAGTTTTAACCATGTGATGTTTCCAGCCCATAACATTGGCTGGGTGCCCTGGATAATCCTGGCAATCACCTTTCTGCTTGATCTTTGGGATAAATTGGGAAGTTGCTCTTTTCCCGTGACATGCTCAATGCGGAATGGAGACGAGGGAGTTCAAAGGTATGAGAGGGCTCCCAAGCAAAGTGAGTGGGCTAGGCTGGCTCTTATTTATTGAAATTCCAACTGATTCTCAATGGAAGACTTGGGGTGGCTTGTTTGAAGCAAACTCTGTATTCCAGCAGTGATCATGAGAAAAGAGACAATTTAGGGTCCTATATTTTTTTACCTCATGATAAATTGGTAGTAATTCTGGATGAAGTTTGACTTGAGCTTGGCCCCATGCATTCTTTTCAAGTATGGTAATTCTGGCAATCTTCCTAAATTTCTTGTGGACTTCAGGACTTCCATGTCTTGGAGTAAATTTCCCTTCTTAGATATTCAGTTGCATTTGTTGCCTGAGTAACTGAGCTGTTACCACATAAACAAATAAAATGTAAAACAAGTGCCACTGTTTGATGGCATGAAATAACTATGGCTCAAGAATTTCTTGGTATTAACTCTGGTTATAAGAGATTGAATTAAAATGCCCCTCTAATTCTGATTCCTGCTTTAATTTTCCAAGACATTTACTGGTGAGCAGTGAGGGACATTGAATTAAAGCAAATCAAGTAAAAACTATTTTGATATTTATTGGCTTTTAAGAGGGTTTATGTACCTTATTTTCACCTGTTTCCTGAAGTTATTAAAAAGATCTGGAATGCTATTGTGATAAGATTTGCAGTGACTGTTTTGAAATAATTATTTATAAATTATATTTCTATATAACTAATTATGCTAATTCCCTAAAGCTGTATGAAGTCTTTTACAGCTAATGAGGGTGGTGAGGCCCTGACACAGGTTTCCTAGAGCAGCTGTGGCTGCCTCATCTCTGGAAGTGTTCAAGGCCAGATTGGATGGAGCTTGGAACAACCTGGAATAGTGGAAGGTGTCCCTGCCCATGGCAGGGGTTGGAATTTGATGACCTTTAAGGTCCTTCCCAATCCGAACCATTCTGTGAGTTATTTTAAATGGAAATCTTGGAAATCAGAAGCCTGAAGGGGAATGGGAGGAAGAGTATTTGGCTCCTTCTTTCCATGTTCTGAGAGGGATTTTAGATGACTTCTAAGAAAAATATTTAGAAAATATCAACATTTTTTCAAACTTCCATAAACACATTTTTGGCTCTTGCAGAAATGATTTCCAGCATTCCAACCTCCCACTCTGTGCAGTTATTGCTGCACCACAGGACCACTTGGTTTGTATCCCTTGGTTTTGATCCAAACTCTGCCCCTTCAGGATGAGACCCTGGCAGATGATCTCCAGGGAACTACAACCAGTTGTCCCAGAGATGTTCCAGAGAGAAATAAAACTAAAAAAATAATTTTGAGGCATGAAATATAAAGACAGATGGAGATATCTTTATTTCTAGTTACACATAAATATGTTTAATTATTTTGTTATCTTTCCATATTGATTTTAAGCTTCAGATGGAAATTCCCCTTTCTTGAACTACACCTGTATAGACAGTGAGACCAAAAAATCCTCGTGTCTTCAGAGTTTCTCTCTCTGCACTATTCCATTGGATCTTTGATATCAAACACCAAAGTGGTCCCATGTTTCTTTCTGGAGCTGTTTCTACTGTTAAATCTTGAAGCTACATCAGAATCAGCTTTAAAATTGAAGATTTTCTTCCTCATCAACATACTCACTTCTTTCTACTCTTAGAAACCCAGCTCAGGAGTCATCTGTGTTTTAAACGTGAGAATAAAACTCTAAATAGCATAAAGAAAATGTAAGATTATTGATCACAAATTATTATTTAATAACTGTAGTAAAGATATTGAATAGATTATTAATATTACTGGGAAAATTGATGTCATTCTGAGTTTCTGTACCCCTGGTTCCTCATAGCTGCAGAGAAAATATGGTTTTTTGAGCTTGAGCATTACCTTCAAACCAATAGCAAATTCTTATCTATGGCATTCCAGCATGTTATTGAAAATATAATTTATTACATGTTAATTATCTAAATTAGTAAATATATTTTGCACTGAAAGTGTGAGGAAGAACCCACTGGAATTTAGTTGTTACCTCCGCATTAATTATTGCTATTTTTCTTGATATAATTTTGGAATTTCCTTCTCAACCAAATTTACGTTTTCTCTTCAACTCCAAGCATTTTTTTCATCTAATAAACTTCACTGGTAAGTAAGATTTAGCTTGAGTTTTAGCAAAATTGAAGCACATCGCCCAACAGCCTCTCAAAATGCTGGAATGAGAATGTTTACAGACTTGTGACAAACACTGAGCCCCTGATTGTAGAGATATTTTTGAGTGACTAGAAAGTGTTTCAGAAGAGATCATTTACAGTGAGGATGCTCTGAGTTATTTACGGCTTTATGTTTTGGGTTTTTTTGTTTTCTCAAAGGGAAATGATAATAAAAGATGAGAATGAAAATAGGATCATGTCTGGTGGTTATGGATGTGTTACTATAAATAGTGGGACTTCTGGGGGCTGTTTGGATATTACAATGAAATCAATCTTGTGATAATTATTCTACTCTGAAGAAACTGGAACATCAGCTTAGTCTTTTTTTATCTATCAGTTACTTCAATGATAATCAAAAATTTGGCATTAAAAACTGTTCAGCCTCTTCCATATGTGGATAAACACAAGTGAAACAGTAATTTAAGCTTAAATTTGATCTGATCCCAACAGCTTTTCCCTGAGTGTGGTTTCCCCTGTGGTTCTACCATAAGGAATGGAAGAAATCACAAGTTCTCCTTCATAATTCAAGCACCAGCCCTGTCTCCTCGAGATAAAAAGTCTGGACATTTTGGGATTGCTTTTGGAGAGAAGTTGAGGGAGAACAACTTCCCTCCCTCCCCTCCCCTAAACTCTACCCTATTTTACCAACGGAATTTGCACCTTAAGGCAACTGTGTCTCAGATAAGTATTACCTTAGTAAATTATGTCAGGAGGGTATTCTCTTTATAATCTTGAGTTTTGCATGTCTCATGGATTTTTTTATGCCGAAATTATTAAAACATGAAGAGTTTTTTTGATAAAAAACTCCAATAACCTTAGATCAAATTAGGATCCATATGCTCAACAACTTTAAGTTTATTTGGAACTTAATTTTTCTCCTTGCCTTCCCCTCAGGATGCTCTGAAAAGCTTGAATTCAAATCCTCTGAAGTTTTTTCATTGACGCTTTTTATCAAGTTCAATTATAATTAAACAAAACTATAATATTAAGAGAAACTTGGAAAACAATGCCAAAAAAATACCAGTGTAATTTTAGATGCATTTTTAATGTCCTGCCATTGCCTTATTTTCAATTTTGATCAGGTCACCTTGAGAAAAAGAAATAAGGTCTAACCTGAATCTTCTGGGATTAACAAAGGGCCATGTAGATTCAAATAGAGTGAAGATTTCAGTATAAAGCTTTCAAATGACTTTTCTAACACCTTCATGGGTATTAATATAAGAATATTTGAGTCCAATCCTATCTATAGACAAGTTATAAATAGGTTCCAGCAAAAAAATGACTTGTCGCTGACAATTATTAAAAATCTTCCCAGTTAAATCCAACTTCTAACATTTCGCTTAAAAACAGAGCGAGGTGAGTTATTATTTTAGGCTTCATCTGGGTCATTTTTAACCATGAATAAAACATTTCCCTTGCACAAATCATTCATGTCTCTGAGACCTTCTTGAAGGGTTGCAGAAATGACCAGCAAAGGTGAAGCTGTTCCTGCAGATTTACCTGGTGATGGAAAAGCTTTTTAGAAACAAGGCTAGAAAGCAAAATGTGAGAAGAAATACAGCTATGGGGGAACAAAACGGTGTGTTTGACTCAAATGGCACCATGGCCAAATTAGTCAGGTTCTGAAGGCTTATTTTCAGCAAAATATGTTCACTTGGATATTAAGAGTGTACTCATGAGGAATTCCTGCTGTGCACAACATCAGTCAGGCCAATCTTCTCATTGGATTGGAATTGAAAAGGTGATTTAGAGTCTACAGTGATTGTTACTGTATTATGTGTGAGGGAACAGTGAAATGGGTAAAGTTTTATTGGCTGGAAACTGCACTTGAAAATTGGTATCACATTAAACCACCTTCCTCAGTCATAAATCAGAGATGTACAGACTAAAGATGAAGATACAGTGTCTTATTGCTGTGGATTTATTTGTGGCTGTGCTTATCCCACTTACTGATTGTTAATGCTGCTTAGAATTCACCTGTGAGTGCTGGGAAAGAAACACACAAAAATATCAGTAGTTAAAAACTAGCTGATTTGAGCACCGTTTTGGGGTAGCTGCTACAAACACTTGTAAGTGGGCACCGGCTCAACAGAATTCATGGAGGAATAATTTCTAATTAGAAAACTAAAGTGTCATCTCTGGACACTCAGATTGTTTGTCCTGATGGGTGTTATTGAGGGGAATAAATCAAAAAGTGAACTTTGTGACAAAAAAATCTCTTGCTTTTCATCAAACAGTATAATTTTAGAGATGTTGTCTCAGTTCAAATTAGTGAGGATATACTTAAATTGCCCAATTATTAAGTTTTAAAGAGAAGAAAATCTATCACAGACTGGTTTGGGATGGAAGGGACCTTGAAGTCCACCTCATCCCATCCCTGCTATGAGCAGGGACACCTTCCAGTATCCCAGGTTGCTTCAACCTGTCTTTGGACACTTCCACGGATCCAGGGGCAGCCACAGCTTCTCTTGGCAACCTGTGCCAGGGCCTCCCCACCCTCACAGGGAGGAATTCCTTCCCAATATCCATCTAACCCTGCCCTTTGGCAGTTTGAATGCATTCCCCCTGCCCTCTCACTCTATGCCCCTGCAAAAAGCCCTTTCCAGCCTTTTTGTAGGTCCCCTTGAGGTTGTTCTGACTACGTTTCAATTTTTTTTAGGAAAAAAAATAAGAAAAACAGATTTGTGACAGAAGACTTCATATTTTTTCCTTTTACAATTTAAATTCCTGAAATATCTGATTAAAATTAAGAATTCTTCTGCTTAGATGTTCATGTACTTGGTCCTGTGGTCACCAGGATGTCAGTAAGCAGCACAGTTTTTGGTAGCTCTAATCACAGCTATTGCAGGTAGAAAACTAATTTCCATACCCTACTGAAACAACAATTCTTAAGGTCCACGAAGAAAAGATTAAAGAAATCGCCGTGCTATTAATTTGTGAGGTTTTATTTCCGTGTTATTTCATTTGGGCTTTAGAGGATTAATTTACTCTTAATGTCTGATTTACAACAAAAATGCTGATTTTGTTGAAATTACCTTAAATGTGTTGGGAAAAAAAAGGACTTTTAGAGTCAAGTTTCCTTCTTATTTCTGTGGAAGATTTTCTTGCTTTTCAACATGTTTTCTGTCCTTACAAAAACATTCAATTTCCTCATAATTTCTGGAGTTTCAGAAAGTCTTAATCCAGCTTAGTTTCACATGTTTGGCTGCATTATGGTTTTAAAATTGGTATCTAAAGATCTGTTAAATGAAATTTTGGAGGTAGGGAGAACTTACATATATTTTTGGAACAAGGGAAAAATCTTGGGGATTTCTGGCATGTCAAAAGGGATTTAGTGATGCTCGACAAATCCCCTTGGATCCACAGAAGTTGCTGAGATCCTGATGGGATAAACCAAGTGCCAACAGTGTGGTTGTGCTCCCAACAATCCATGATGGTTTGCAGATGTTCTGTTTTTTGCAGCAGCAAATGATCCAACACAGGGCTTTATTTAGGACCTGGATTGCCCGAGGTGGAGTAAACTCCATGGAAATGAGCTGAATTGGGAACTTCTGGTCTTGATTTTCTGTGGTTTTTTAGCCATTTCTCTAAAACTTCAATACTTAAAAAAATCTATTGTGGCTGTTTGTCTTCAACACATGAATTTAGGTTTGCATTCATGAATTTTCATAAAGTCTGTGCTGACAGATGTATGGAATACTAGGATCTGCTGACCATGCTTAAGTATATTGTGACGTGGTAACACCTAAATGGCTCAGCTGGGCAAAATAAATCAGATTTACAACCACAGCCTGAAATCTTAATCGAAGCCCCTCCTTCCAAACCTGTGTTTTGGACACTTCTATTATTTATGATGTCACCCAGAACACTTGGGGTAACTGCTGGGCGTTTTTATTTGCATTGCTCTGGACAACCTGTGAAGCTGGAGTCCACAGCAGCCAATTCACACTGCTTAGCAGTTGTTCAAAGGATAATTGCCCGATGTTAGCATCACCTAACACTATTTTTAATGCTAATTATGCCAAATTCACTCTCCCTAAGCTCTCCCAGCTTCAGGTACATTTCCAAATGTGATAACTGCAATATTTGTGCCTGTGCCAGCTGCAGTGTAGATTGAGTTGGAGGATTTTGTGACTGCACTGGAAAATCAGAGCTGGAAATTCCTTGTTCAAGGATCATCTCCAAATGGGTGTTTTGTGAATGGAGGTGGAGCACTGGATTTCAGTATGGGATTGGAAAGGGAGGAGAAAACAATCAACGAAAACTTCCCCAGGACAGCAGATAAATCTTTTGTGTAGATGTTTTCCTAAAATATTGTTGGACAGGGTAATTCTCACCTTTTTTAATGAACTTTGTCCTGTGACCCACAGTCCTGATCACTCAAACCTTGATTTCACTTGACTTCACAACACAGACAATTTACAATTTAAGTCTAGTGGTTTTTGCGGAGGGTTTTTGGAGGTTTTTCTTTTGAGAGGGTGGGGGTTTTCTAAGGGGTTTTTTTGGTTTGTGTTGGGGTGGGTTTGAGGGCTTTTTGGAGAGGTTAAGGTTTTTTCTTTTTAGGGGGCTTTCATGCTTTTTGGGGTTGGTTTGAGTTTTTTATGCAGGGTGTTTTTTGCTCATATTTTTGGGGTTTTTGGGGGGGTGGTTTTGGTTGTTTTTTTTAGTTTGGGTTTTTTTTTTTTTTTTAATATTTTAGGTTTATTAGCTCCATAGCCTCCTGCTAACTGCAGCCTAAACTTTCCCAGTTTACATAAATGGGTCATCCTTCAGCTTCTGAATAGTTTTAGACACTGAATAAAGTAGCATAAATTACCCGGTTAGAAAAGGTCTTATTGAATGTTAACATTTTACATCCAACATCAAATTGAAATAATTGCCTGAAAGGCAAATGCCTGAAAAAAACGATGGCCAATAGAAATCATAATTTCAAATAAAAAAAGACATAAAGTCCTTCAGAAGCTGTGGTGAGTGAATGGCTGCTTGAGTTGGGACGCTGGGATTTCTGAGCTTGTGCAGATGATGATGAAAGATATCTGGGAAAATAATTGGTCTCATTTTGGTAAAATCAGTCCATTAAAACTGCTACACACAGCGATCACAGGAATACTAATTTGGCTGCTATATTCCTCTGATTTTTACCTCTCCCCAAACCAGCCTAAGTTCCAGCCCAGACGGGATAATTCAGGTTATCCATAGTATTTGGTTTGAATATCTATGCATCCATGGGAAGATGCCCATGGATACTGTGAACACCCCTGTGCTAGCAGCTTTGGTCACTGGGAGCCCCTCATTAGATTCCAAGTGTAGGCATGGAGAGATGAATAGTTGATACAGACTATTTACAATTGATTTTGGGGTGAAATCACATGGAAAGGGGAGTCTGCTTTCCAAAAAAATTGCCAAACCAAAACAGATCCCTTCAACAGCTCCATGTGTGGAGGAGAATGAACTGGAAATGTTTTTTAGGCAGTAAAGCAGAGCTGGAATCATTAGTTGAGGCACAGGGAAATCAAATGTTTTCCTTTGTGCTTTAGAGATATAGAAATAATTCAAAGAGATGTGAATAAAATACATGTGCTTTGTTTTTAGGAGAGAAAGAGGTAAAACTAAGAATTGCCAATTAATGTCAAAAATAGAAGATAGGGTAGAAACACTTTATTGGCACTAATGTATTTCTGTAGGTTTGACAGACATGAAAATACATTTTATCATTTCAACAATGCTGTTGCATGTTTATATCAACCATCTAAATTTGCAATTAGCCAGGTATACAATTAATCAAAACATTGAGAGATGAATAGAGCCTCATTATTTCATTTCATTAACAAGTTATTGCCTCGACAGAATCTTTTATTGAAAGATTTTTTAATACTGACTTCAGAATTGGTTTCAAAATGAGAAATGATGTGCCATATGGAGTTATTCCTGAAAAAGGTGCCATTTTGAAGTGTGGGAATGCTGAAACCTTTAGGTGTTGCAGCTCCTGCAGTAATAAAGGAACATAAACCTACAGAACCAGACTTCCAAATATTCTAGTACAGGAAAATGCACAAGGGGAAAATCTGAGTGAGGACATAGTAGTGAAGTCCAAAATATATTTTTGCATTTAATAAACTTCTCATAATTAACTCTATTCCCTTTCCCAATCAGGTCAGGAAGTCTCAGGGCTCAGCACTTTGGATTCGTGGAAATGCAGAACTGTAAACCTTTCCAACACTGATTTATAAATCTTTGTGTCTTTTCATTCTGATTGAAAAAAAGGGGGTTGTTGCCCTTCCAGTTTTCAAACTCTGCTGTGGTTGGACAAGTGATTTTTGTCCTTCTGGGTGTCAGGGAGAAAAATCATCTGTGGGTAAAATGAACTTGGAACAAAGAATGACTTGGGTAGGTGTAATTTTGTGAAGAAAAATATCCTGCAGTTTTATGGCTTTTGAAGATTCTTTGTCATTCTTGAAGCATCACCTTCAATACATGGAAATATTTGATTTTAATGTTCATATTTTCAGGGACAATACTTAGCTCACACTTTCCTTTCTACTCCTCTCCTTACCAATATCGAGTGTTGGTAGGATTTCCCAGGACCTTCTGTTTATGAAATGCAGTGCAAATCTGAATCTTTCATGAAAAATAAGATTGAGTTTTGCCTTATCTTTCTTTCCCTCCTTCTGGTGGATTTCCAGGTGAGGATATTTATTGCTCAGGAAAAATCAGAATAGAAGTTGGAACTTGTTTATTTTTAGAGAAAATCCAGATTTAAGTCCACTGTAATATCTGCTCATATATCTAAAGTGAAAAGTGAATTAGGTTGGAATTGATTTTTAATTTTGCAGTAAATGGCAGCATAAAATATATATGAAATGGAGAAGGGCAGAGTGTCTATGTGAAAATACCTCAATATATATTCAACTAAATAAAAATATTCCCAAACTTGAGCAAAAATCACTGATCAAGGCTGAAGTGACAAGAGGGTACAAGATTGTAATAAAGGCAAAAATTGAGTGAAATTGCCTCTGTTTTCAGGTCTCAATGTAAAACCACCTTCTGTTTGCATGGACAGCATTGTTGAATTTGTATGATACTTGTAGAAATCGTGTTTTTGAAAATGACTCGCAAATGAATAAAAGTTTCTTAGATAATGAGACTTATACAAATAAAAATATCCTTTAAGATCAAAATTTACTGTCCTGCTCATGCCAGCATCTGTTTTTCTTATATTACTTAATCAAAGGGTGACACCTCTGGCAGAAAACTAATGAGTCTATTCCACAGCAAGGAAAACCCAAACTGAATTCAGCTCAGAACTCAAAATTGTAGCTGCTTGAAAGGTCCTGCTCTACTCCAGAGCCCCTGCCTGCTTCCCAAAATGCCTGTGGCAGCTCCATTTGTCACTGAAGCAAATGAGCAGGATGTTGAACTCCTTGACAGGCTCAGGGGAAGGAACAGCATGATGAATGGTGGGTGGCCCAAAGCTGAAGGAGCAACTTCAGCAGCAGGGTCAGGTCGTGCCACAGGCTCAGGGCTTGTGACACCACTGCCTTCAGCTCTTCAGAGCCACATTCCCAGAGAAAACCTGCAGATGTTGTGCGTTTGGGTGGTCAGCTGAGTTAACTGGAGGCAAATATTTCCAGTAAGGAAATAAGATGGATGTGGCAACTGCTGATGTTGGATCTCTTCCCTATCTGATTTTCTTTGGGCAAAAAGAGGGATGTTGGAGCTTTCTTAAATTCCAAACGAATTGGTGTAGCTTCTCAGTTTCTTCAGTGTGTGGCACATGTGGAGTCCTATTCCCTCCCTGACATTGTTACCATGCATAAAAAGTCACCTGATGGATACAGGGAGACTTGAGTCAATCTCTCACTCAAGAAACTGATGATAAAGCAAATGTAATAGCCCAAAGTCATTTAATAAGGTCACAATAATGAGTTGTGTAACAGCGAGATTGTTTGCAACACACAAGATGATGTTTAAAGCAAATACTGACTAGAATTTTCATAAGATATATTTCGTTGGAAGGAACCCATCAGGATCATCGAGTCCAACTCCTGGCCCTGCACAGGACACACCAAGAATGACACCATGAGCCTGAGAGCATTGTCTAAATGCATCTTAAGGTGTTTAAACCAGATCCCAATGTTTTGGTCCCCCCAAATGTATTGGAGAGAGGGATTTGGCACTGTAGAAGAATGTGGTCTTAACACTGCGTTTACTCAAAGTTCTTTTCCAAAGTTCCTTTTCATTAGTAGGAACACAGTTCCTTGCAGTGCTGTGTGGAATTAAATTGTTTTTGTCTAGCTTTCTCCAAAGTCCTTTCCCAAGCTGACTTTAGTGGTCAAATGCCCATCAGAGCTGGCAAAGGGCAGGAAGGAGTGTGGAGGGACCACCTTCAGCCCAGTCTGGAGCCAAGAAACCCAAACAAATTGTATTCCTTTTAACATGAGCTGAAAGCAATCAGCCAAACAGTGACAACATGTGATATAACAGACCTGAGCAGTGAGCTCCCCAAAATCTAGGTTGTAATGGATCCCAGAAAGACATAAACCAAACAATGCCAAGCACAGAGCTGATCTATGGTGCTGATTGAGAGAGCTGAGTAAATTACTGTGGTTTTCCAGCCCTGAAATTCTGAGGGATGATGGAGAGGGAAGTCCAGTTCAATGCTACAAAACCCAGAGAGGTGGCTTTGCATGTTCTTGTGACGGCTGGCAGTACTGTTTTGTTGGAATTGCTTAAAATAGGGGAAGTGATGAAAGTGAATTTTCAGAGACTAGAAATGCTGTAAAGCCACAGAACTTTGATTCTTTGCCAAAGAGTAGCTGCAGGTTTGAGTGTTAATGGTAAAAATAACAGGAGAAAGTGTTGTTTCAGGTTGTGGCCTCATCTGTACACCAAAGTGTCAAACAAGGTATTTTCCTTTGGGTGGAAAAACACTGTTTTCAATGGACTGGGAGAAAAAAAGAAGCTGTGCCTGACACAGCGTTTATTAAATCCTATGCTATGTGTAGACAGATAACCTCAGTGATGTAACCTGTATTTTATACTTCTGATGATACTAGAATATGCATATTAAATATACCCTACACTCTGCCCTTTGCCTTGACTCATGTCTTGTCCAAGATTAAATTAATTACTAAATGTCTCTCATGTCTGACTGTTGGGAATTTTAGGCATCAGATGTAAATAGGGTTTGCAGCAATCCAGTAATAAGCTTACAAGGCTGAGGGGCAACAGAGCTGAAAAGTGAAAAATCAAGAGGCTGGACCATTAATACCTTCTTGAAAAGTTAATCAGTTCATGACAACATGGAATCTAAATAGTGGCACTGCAAAGGGGTTTGTGTCAGGTCCAAACTTTGCACATGTCCTCAGGTATGAAGTATTTATAGAGTTATATATTTGTGTTAAGTATTTGGGGTTAGTGATCTTTGTAGTAAGATCTGATGTGATCTCAACAGGATTTCCTGAATTACCTGAAGGGATAAAAGTCCTCAAGAAGCCCTTCTAGAGTGGATTGTCATTGCCTAGCAGATATTGTCTGGCATGCCTTGGATTTAGGGGCTTTCCTGTATTTCGGTCCTGTGCCAAGGCATGATAGTCACTGACTCTTTCTCTGAGGATAAAGCCAAAGGATCAGAAGGCTGAGGTTGGTTCTTCCAAGCCTTTTCAAGGAAGATGTCAGTGTTGGTGAAAGTGGTTTCAGTGGGGACAAGAGTAAAAGCAGAATTTGAGGTCTCTGATGGTTTTGGGCACCAGGCTAAGAGGCTACAGAAGTTCAGATGTGTCTGGAGATGGTCAGAGGTTTGTGGTTATATCAGAGAAGGAAAGTGATGGGGAGGGTTAAAAGATGAATGGGGAAAGAAAGACTTGGTAATGAGAAGAGCTCTGTGATAATGTTATTAATTGAAACAAATAAGGAAGAGGACCAAAGTCATATTGCTGAGATGCTCCAAAGCATTTTGTAGAAACTGACGAAATACTGATGCCCAGCTGTAAAAGGGACTGCTAGTGGTTTGATTTCCTGTCATCTGTCTGTATGATAATTCACTTTCCTGAGGGCAGAAATGCATTTGTTTCATTATGATCTTCCATTTTAATATGGTGGTAGTTATGTGTGTACCTAATTATTATGAGCTTGTGTGCATATATACATTGAGACATTTTTTCATGAAATGTCTGGAAAATTCTAGGGTTGATACTGAATAAAACATTAACATCTGGGCTAGAGTAATACTTCTGAATATTAAAACTTAACTGCTTTGAAATATTTAGGTTTCTTTATGTTTTAAAGTGCATACCTGACTATAAGGAATGGAGAAAAGAGGATTTCTGGAAGTCTGGTAATTTAATAGATGGTACTAAAGTGCCAAGGTGTGAACCCCTCCTACACACAAATGACCTGCAATTAAAGACCTTATAAGAAAATGGAATTTTTAGTAGTGGGGTGTGGATTAACAGGGATTGATGGAGATGATTTTGTCCCTGGATTTGCGGTGCCTTTGGCTTCAGGATGCACTGTTGGTTTACTAGGGCTGGAGAAACATCCTGGCAAACGCACTACTGTTGCATTACCAGCTCCCAGATTTTTTTTTGAGGGCTCCTCTTTGCAGGAATTGCAGACTAATTGCCTAAAAATAGGAATTAAATTCAGCATCTGATTTTATAGGGCAGAGACATGGGAGGGAAAGGGGTAGGAAAGAGCTCTGCCAGGGGGTCCTGCCCTTGGAGAAAGAGGAGATGAAATCCCTTAGAACAAAATTGCGCCAAGCTGAACCAAAGTTTTTTTAATTAACAGGCATTTGGTGGAAAAAAGTCCTCAAAATATTTATATAGACTTTGTCCTTGGTACTCAATGACTTTATAAATGTGTAGAAAGCATTGTTTAAATTGATTTCTCTCCTCCTCCACCATTTTTTTAATGTCATGTGTTAGTTAACAGTTCACAGTCCCTCTACACATGTAGAATTTGTAGTGAATTTTTACAAAAAAATTAAATACATGGCTGTAATTCAGAATTTTTCCAGCAGAAACAGGTAATCTCTTAAATTTACAACACTTTTGCAATTCACATCTTTGGTTTTATGGCTTGTACATAATTTCTCTCACAAGGTTGTGACTTTATGCGGTTTATTAACCAGAATTCTTGTGCTTTACATGGTGAACACAGAGAAAAACCTGTGAAGATGCTACTTTTGCATTAAATTGAGATAGAAATTTCTGCTGCATTCTACATGCCCTGTATTCTATGTGTTAGGGATATTAAAATTTATAGTAGTAACTGTAGTTATTTTCCCGTTTACTGAATAATAAGATTTTATATGATGACTACATTTTTATTTGAATAAGTTCCCAGGTACATTTCTT
The DNA here is from genome assembly GCA_013390005.1 of Calyptomena viridis. Taxonomy (NCBI): domain Eukaryota; kingdom Metazoa; phylum Chordata; class Aves; order Passeriformes; family Eurylaimidae; genus Calyptomena; species Calyptomena viridis. Next base: position 467,017 of record WEIV01025162.1, on the reverse strand, counting down.
CTTATACTATTTATCATGTACTTATGTGGAAAATGCTGATAATTATGGAAAACAAGTTTGAAAGGCAAGGAGTAAGTCTTGTGAATATTAATTGAGTCATAATTAAGTGTGGATCTGATGCAATTCCCAGAATAATTTGTCTGGTTTTGAATACGATTTAAGATTTTTTTTAATAGAAAGCTTATAAAGGAAATCTTTCTTTTATGAATTCCTGAATCCTGTTACACTTTCTATACTTGCACACTTTGTCAATCTCTACCTGCTTGGCCTTTTCCTGGGAATACCTAGGTTGGATGGAGTTCTGAGCAACCTGATCTAGTGGAAGGTGTCCCATTCCATGGCAGGAGTCGGAACAAGATGACCTTTGTCCTTCCAACCCAAACCATTCTGTGATTAAATAACATTATCATTATATCTCATTATCATTATTTAGTGATAAATAGTATCACCAATATGGGAAAAGTGAACTATTGTTGATAAAACTAAAGGAATATTCAGTTGAAGTTTTATGATGATGAATTTTGGCTTTTCTCTTAAGGACTTGCCTCATACTTTCTATAATATGGAATACACAACTGCTCTCTTTAGACAGATTTTGTGCAATGTTGAATTCTGGAGGTATCCATCTTTGTCCACTACAGGGCGGTGGCTGATGGCCTTTAGCTCCTTGTTTTCTGATCCCCCAATAGCAATGATGTTACAGGGCTGTGTCTCAGTCAGTGTAAATGGAATTGGTGCTCCTTCTTTAGCTGAACTAACTTGGATAAATACAATTTACAGGTTTTGATGTTTTCCCTTTACACCCTACTTTTTCCACTGTTTTTTCCTGCATACACTCCCTGACTTCTCCAAGAGAACCTCTTCTGTCATCTTTGATTAAAACACTTCTCTTGGCCACATGTACTGTGCAAGTTGTGCTTGTCATGCTGGTGCTTTCCAGAGAGGGAAACAAATGAGTCACAGAGCCCAAAATGCAGCCACAGAGTTGGGGAAACTAGTTTTCCTTGTGGCAGGAGCTGCAACCCCAGCACCAGAGGATGGATCCCATAAACCTCCTTCTATCCTCCTTCTATCTGGTGTGTGATGGTTTCAGATGGTCACACTGAGAACAGGAGATGGAGCCTCCCTTCGTTATACACTTGGGAATGGTGGAGGGGGGAAACCAATATCCTTTTTTATTCATATACATATGGTTTTGGTGTAACTGACAGTGGCTTCCTGAAAGATGTGAAATCCCTCTCAAAACTGTCTGGGAATGCAACTCTTTCCAGCATATTCTATTGGGCAGTTTAGTAAACTCCTGCTTGGCATGTGGCTTTATTTGTAAGGTCAGAGAATTCCAGAATAATTGAGGTTGGAAAAGCCCTCCAAGATCATGGCACCCAAGCTGTGCCCAATCCCCACCTTGTCCCCCAGCCCAGAGCACTGAGTGCCGTGGCCACTCCTTCCTTGGACACCTCCAGGGACGGGAACTCCAAACGTTCTGGGCACCCCCTTTCAATGCTTAACAACCTTTTCCATGAAGAATCCTTCCTGATGTCTAACCTAAACCTCCTCTGCCAGAACTTAAAGCTCTGTCCTCTGGTCCTATCCCTGGTTTCCTGAGAGAAGAGGCCATTCCTACATGGTAGGGGAAAATTAAGCCCATCTAGATGCTGTGAGTTTTTCCAGAGTGAAGAACATCTGGAAGCAGCTTGCATCTGCAAGCTACTTGTGTCAATCTGAAATGATGTCCATCCCTAAATATTTCTTTTTCCTGTGGAATTTGGAATAAAACTGTAATTCTGAGCCTTAAGTGAGCCATGGCTCTGTCTTATGGCAGTTTGAGATAAATATTGATGTGTCTGAGTGGATTTCATTGTTCCATCAGAAGGTTTTATCAACTGCCAGAAAAACGGGGTGTCTTTCAATTTTCTTGAACAAAATATCATCTTTCCACAGTTATCCCAGCTTTTCTCCTGGATTTTTGCTAGCTGGTCCCCCAGCTCAGTGACAAGCAGAATATGTTCCTGGCTGGCCAGCCTGGAGCTTATCTGTAGGCTGCTTGGGGAGCCGGTACCTGCATTCCCACTGTCCACCTGAGAGGGATATTCAATTTTGGCTATCTGGCTGCTGTCTCTTGAAAGGAATAAGTCAAAGACCTGAGTATTGGCAGCTGGAGGGCCTGAGAAGTGGCTGAGACTGTGTGTGTGGAAAATGAATATTTCAGAGCTGCTTCACATTCTTTGAAGGATCTAAGCAGAAGGGGTTTTTTTTGCAGGTGGAAGATTTTGTGTTGAATTTGGGTTTTACACTATGTTAGTTGAAAGAGGAGGTCGTATTTCCTTTTCTTGATGTAGAACTACACATTCTAAATTACACATTCTAAACTACACATTCATTTTAAAAAACATAAGGGAAAGCACCACCTTGTACCCATTGAAATATTGTTGTTCTCTGTAAGAACATCTTCATGTGCTGCAATGTAAAAGTTCAACGTTTCTATTCCCCAAACACTCTATTCTTAGACTATATCAGGTGTGAATAGTCAAACTGAGTGTTTGTGGAGGGAATGTCACCTGCAAGCCAAAATATGTGAAGTGTAAATACATTGAGGTGTTATTGTTATTTGATCTAAAGATTATTTCCATGTACAACTTAATAGATATGTGTGTTCAGCTGACTGCCGTATAGTGCAGATATTTTTTAAAAATATATATCTCTTGCTTCCAGAGCTTGTTTCTTTGTCTATTTAACCTATTCTATTTTTAGCATTGCCTTCCATTCCTATTGTCTAGAATTTTGGGATTTTATTGGGCTATGCATTGACTGCTGACTCATGCAAACCAAGGTTTTGACGGCTTAGCAATAGATGAGTTGCTTTTATGTGAATGAAGCTTCTCTTTTTACTGTGTTTTTTGTTGTGTGGGTTTTTTCCCCCCTAACCCATGAAACAATAAAAATGGGAAGAATCAGCGTAGCTATTCCTAATTCAGAGGAGATGTTGAAGTTGCAGAGGTTGGTAACTGAGTATAGGGAACCTGGTGCATGTTGGCATCTAAAACCCTTCAAGTTGTCAAAACTACACAGGGCTGCTGTGTCTAACAGCAATTCCATGATTCCTGATGCATTCAGGAGTGAGACTTAGTATCCTGATGAATTTAGGATGGAATTAGGCACATGTGCATAGAAATGAAGTAAAGCCATTCCCAGATTTCCTTTCTAGCTCTGGTACTGCCTGGGAACAAACAGGTTTTAAGGGTCTCACTTCATATTTTGCCAATTGTTTCCCACTGTTTTTAAATCATCCTGATGATCAGTGCAGCTTTCCAAAGAGGTGAGAAGTTTTAGTGGACAGATCCATTAATTTAGTGAATGGTCTGTGCTCATCCTGCTCAATTCAGACTGAACAAATATGATTAAGACTTTTGGCATTGACTTCAGGAGAAATCAGTTTATAGGTTCTTTACCTGTAAAGGTTCTCAACCCTTCCCTGATTATTCATCTGAGGCATTTTGTGCAGATTCCTCTTCCTCAATATTTCTGTCACTTCGCCAATGTCTCCTTTTTATATTTTTTCATCATTTTCATGCATTCACGATCCCCACCAAGGGTTATATCCTTCTGGAAAGAAACCTCCTGTCCTGTACAAGATGTGCAACAAATATAATTCTTTGCTTGCACTGGAATTTCAAAGGGAGCTGGATATGATTTGACAATTCTTTTTTTTGTTCAAGAGCTTGACTTAAATGGGCAGATATTTCCTGAAATGCATGAAGTGAATCATGTACCATGGCATGGACACTCTTTCTGTGTCCTACCCATCTCCTGGTGGGAGAACTAGGACTGGACTGTAGCAGGTGGGACCTGTTTGTTGATATTTGGACATAAGCTGAAACATCCATTTTTGGTCTTTTAAGCTTTGTCAAGGAACTACCTTGTCTTAAAAAAGCAGATTAACAAATGTAAAAATCTTTACATGTGTCTTGTAAGTGTAAGGGATGATCAATAAGTGTTCGACTAAAAAGTAGTGAACAGCTGTTGTAGCGATGCAGGTAAATCATGCAGATAAATGATAATTCCCCTGGCCATAAATTAGTAGGTGGTGTTTCCCCTTCATTTCAGGCTTTGATTAGAGAGCTAAGACTTACAAATCAAAACTAGTTGATACCACTGCCAATTATCATAACAGACCTTTGTCTTTTGCCTCTTCACAGATCAGTAGCAATTTATCATCCACTTAATTGCATGAAAAAATTCTGCTCAGTGTTGAGTTTACCAGGGAAGCAGATTCTTCCCTTTGATCCTGAGGATATGAGCTGCAATGGGGAATTTCCACTGCCTTCTCCTGCTTGGAAGTCAGACCATACCTAATGACTTGCCTTAAATGTATTCTGCTTAAACAAAGGAGAAATTAAGTCAGAAGGACCATTAAAGATGATTCACAATTCAAATTGAAAACTGCCTGGTCATTTTTAGTGATATCAAACCAAAATGCATTCATATCTTTTTGGCTTAGAACACTTTTCTTGTGAATAATTTCATCCTTGCAGCTTTGCGCTTGTTTCACTCTGCAGTTTTCAGGGCAGATGTCCCTTGAGGAAAAGCTGCTGCTGAGCTCCATGCTCTGGGAATTTTCTAATTAAAGGTTACCAAATGCTGGTTAGAAAGTTCATGAGCAAATGTCAAAAAGCAAGAAAGTAGCTTTTCTGGGAAGTAGATTAGGATCATGAGGGGAAAATGGAGCCACAAGTGTTGGTGATCCCAGCTTGAGATCACACCTGGAAGCTGAAGGACTGAGGGAAGAAGTAGGAGACATGACACATCTGCAGACTGCTGATGTCTCTGTAAGCATCTGGATGCTTCCCCCCACTCCCCAGGGGTGCTGAGTGAGCTCTGGAAGTGCTTGCTCCATGGATACAGCTGTGCTGGAAAAACCACCTCTATTCTCCCATCCTCCTCAAACATTTTTAGTGCAACCATTTGCTCCTTAGCACTGTTTCCACAGTCTCCTCTCTTTTAGATAATATTCTATACATGCCTGAATTCTGGTAGCATTTTCCATAGAAGATTGGAAACTACGATTTTCCAAGGAAATGGAAACCCAAGAGCAGTCCATGTGCAACTGCTGGAAAACTTGTCTCATTTGGTTCAAGCTGGAACTGCAAAGAGTGGCCATATGCCAGCTCATAAACACAGGAGGTATCAGACAAATAAAACCCCATCCTGAAGCAGTGAAGGATGTGTAACTACAGCTCCCATTGCTGGAATCCAGGCAGATCCAGGAGGTCTGGGGCTGCAGGGGAAGATGGACATGAGCTGAGTGCCTCCCACCGCTCTGTTTTGCAGGTGTTATGTAAAGGGGGTGAATTTCTTCCCTGATTTGGTATTTAAGCCAGGAAATGACTCCTTGGAGAAAAGGAAAGGAGATGCAAATGCAAAGCGCGTTAATGTGAACAAATTAAAGTCAGTCCAGTACAACATTAGCCTGCCAGCACGTGGGAATTCTACAGTTTATGTTACAGGAAATATAAATGAGCAAAGTTTGGTTTTCTACCTGGATTTAATTTTTCTAATTGACAGTCTATTCAGTAGCAGACTTGAAAGGGTTGCCTGTCTCTCAGTTAACATTGGCTTTCAGTGTATATACACAAAAAAATCCTTATTTATTTGGATGGTTATTATGTTAGAAACATGTCCAGGGAAGGGAATGGAGCTGGGGGAAGGGGCTGGAGCACCAGCAGCAGCTCAGGGGGCTCAACCTGGAGAAAAGGAGGCTCAGAGGGGACCTGGAATTGTCTCCAACTTCCTAACAGGAGGGGAGATCAGAGAAGGGTTGGGCTCTGCTCCCAGGGAACAGGGGACAGGATGAGAAGAGATGGCCTTCAGCTGTGCCAGGGAAGGGTCAGGTTGGATATTAGGGAAAATTTCTTTGCTAAAAGGATAGTCAGACACTGGAAGGGGTTGCCCAGAGTAGTGTGGAGTCCCCATCCATGGAAATGTTAAAAAAATTGAGCAGACATGGTACTTGCAATGCGGTTTGGTGGGCAGGGTGGAATTTAGTCAAAGCTGGACCCAATGACCTCAGAGATCTTTTCCAACTTCAGTGTTTCTATGATTGCGTGCTTTCTGTGGGTGAGGATCCTGCAGACACACTATGGGCTTTGTTGCCTCCCTACAATTCACTTAAAGTTGTTTTTAAAGTGAATATTTCCTTCAAGAACAGGCACTTCATGCTTTCCTTTTCCAGTGATAGAAACTATGTGCATATCTAATGAAATATGAAAGGTCCTATATCTTATTCATGGCTGCTGAAAGTTACTCAGCAGCAGATCTTCAAATACACCTCTGCAAGTACCCAGCTCTACAATTTATGTGACAAGTAATGATATGGAAACATCTTTGAAAGTTAAGTATTTGTGTTAATTATTAAAGAGAGAAAGTATTTGTGTTAATTATTAAAGAGAGACATTTCAAGTGACAGACTGAGTGAACACTCTCTGGAAAACCACCAGTTTTCTGTCAATGAAAAAGAGATGTAGGGAAGGTCTGTGAAATATTTAACTATAAAAATTATAATTTAGCTCCTATTTACTGCCTCTTTAAATAGAGTGGACTCTGGTATCTGGTGAAAGCAGATGTTATTTTTTAAAACAAATGTGTTTCTTACGACACTGTCTATAACAGCAGCCTGTCTGCAGATGCTTCCTTCTGTTTCATGTTTGTCCTACTGCTTTCCCATTGCTGGAATGAACTGACTCGGTTCTGCTGACACAGGGATGTGTGGAAGGAAGTTAGGAGAAAATCAACATCAAGACCTAAATCATGCTTATGGTTTGGGTTTTGTATTGTAGATATCAATATTGATGGCATTTGGGCTCTTGTTCCAGCCAGTTCCATCACCACATACCCTCTGAGGGAGAATCCTCATGGAAACACAGAACTGAACAAATCTCCCAGATTCTCCTTCTCAAATTTTAATCAGCTTGTGAAACTAGAAAGGAAGATTTTGTTTCAAAGTTCTTATCAGCTGGTATTAAGGTTCTTTAGAAATAATTGTATGTGCTACTGTACTGTTTAAGTTTCATACCTTTTATATTCCAGCAGGCTTAGCTGTGCTGCAATATTCCCAGAAATAATAAAAAAATCAGAGGAGGGAGATCTTATGTGGCAAAAATTTAATCTCTTATATCTCCCTTTTTCCAACTCATTTGCAAGTCTCTTCTCCTACACACTGACAGCTGCTCCCCAATACGATCTGTGGCATCTTTCATGTTACCCTGGTACATGGCAAAGGCAGAGTTTTGTCTTTCAGGGAAGAAAACATCCACTGGACACGAGAACTCTTTCAAGTTTTTCTAGGAATACAATAATCCTGGGAACATACGAAGCTGCCATAGGGAATGTGATTTTCAAAGTGATTTTTTTTTCTGCCTCAGTGCTCTGAGTGAGTTTGTTCCCCTAATTTGATTTGTTATGTGCTCATTGTAGCTGAAAGCTTTGATTCTCAACAATGTGTCATCTCATTGTAGAAATGCTAAGGCCATGTCAAGTAATTTTCTGCTTTAATTTAAAAATATCACTCCTTTTACCTGCTGCCTTGTGTTTAGTGATAAATATCAATATCATCATCAGGACCCCTACACAAGGCAGGTGTGCATGTGGCAATAATTTAAATTCCATAGACTTTATATGGAAAATTGATTGAAATGTGACAGTATGCAAAACTTGACTGAATATACTTGGCGCTTTTCATTTAACCAGTAGTTTTTGTTGCTTAATGAAAACGATGAAATGATTCTTATACCCTATTACACATTAAAATTCACTCTCGGTGTTTTTTCCAGAATACTAAAACCAATCAATATTTTTAATTGTCCAAGGAGTCAGTCACTCATCCATTATATATATATTTTATATATAAACCACCTAATAGAAGTGACAGCATTTGTGCACTTGTGGCAGTTCTCCATAAAACCAACCTGTTAATTTGACTTGCTATGATATTTAGGGTTTTTCGGGTAGCTGAAGCTGAATCTCTTCACATTTTTCTTAGAAAACAAAGTGTATTTCTACATTCTTAAATGAAATTTCTCTGTCTTTATGACTGTAATGCACTTTTTTAGTCATTGTCTCTCTTTAACAAAGTGAACAAACCCAGATGTTTGGTTTCCTGGGGATCCAGTGATGATATTTTATTGTAAGCGTATAGAGAGAGACAATAAAAATGCATTAGAAAAATGTGTTTGCGACTTCCCTGGCAAAATCCAGGAGAAAACACTGATAATTTTTGCAGAACTGTGAGGCACTGCTATATTTGGATAACCTGATGATACTGATTTACAGATATCCAGAAAAAATTAGTGCTGCATGATTTTGAGATATTTAAATATTAGCATCTCTTTTGGCTGAAGTACAATACAGGAGTGGAATTTAACCTGGTTCATTTATTTCAGTGAAAAACACGTTTCCCAAAGGAGTCAGTCTGGCACCCAGGAGGATGAAATACTCAGTTTTCTCAGCCATGAGCACAGACTGTGCCAGAGACAAGCCTTCTCCACACCAATTGTTCCATTTAAAAGAGAGGATACATTTGCTCTGGTTACAGCTTTGCTGCCCAGCACTGTGAGAACTTGACCTTTTAGGAATTTTAGCCCCTTGGAATGCCATTCAGATTGGAAGGAACTCCAGATTTCTTTGATATGCTCAAATCCCCTAAGTGTCGGTCCTAAAACTTAAAATTCTGAAGGATTCTATTAATACAAGCTTTTAGTGGAGTCTCACATGGGACATTCCTTTCTGTCTAGTGAGCTTTCTCAGGACCCTAAATCCCCAGATTAGACTTTGGACAAAACAGGATTCCCAGCTTGGTCAGCTAATTCCTTGTATTTAGGAACTCCACAACCTAAACAGTTCAAATCCACCTCCATGACTTTCACCCCCATTAATTTCATGCCTTTAGCACTAATTGTTAAAATATTCCCTCCTTTTGTGACCAGCTCTTTACTAAAAATCCAGAATAATGGGATGGTTTGGGCTGGAATGGACCTTAAAGCTCACCAAATTTCACTCCCTTCTATAGACCAGGTTGCTCTAAGCCCAATTCCATCCAATTTTCAGTATAACCAGTTTCAACCTCAATAATTCCATATCTACTGAGTTACTGGAATCCAAACAAAAGGATTAGTCTTTTCGTTAGTCATAAAAAAATCTTTTCTAGAGCTTTGTTTTACATTGTAAAAGTCTTACTCAGTGCTGTGTTGGGTTTCAATAAGGAATGAAGCCACAATTGTCTGTGAGTAGCTGATATATCAATGTAAATGTATTTGGCCATTAATTAAGTCTCCTTCTTTTTACATGCAAATAGATTTCTCTCCAGGGAATTAATTATAGAAGAATTTTTGAGGTAATCTATCTTTGCAGTCCAATATGACATTAAGCTATAAAACCCAAAAATTAAAGCTTCAAAAGGAAGCTGCTCACCTTGATTTGCTATCAAGTTTTTCTAAACAATTTGGTATTATAAAGTTAAATAAACCCAGGAATGAGATTCTGACTCTTAAACACACCAGTGCAATGCAGTGACACTGGTTGATAGGATCGAATGAAGATTTCAGAGACCACTTGATGGATTCAGAGTTGATGATTTGGATTTTTTAACTGGCATATTGAAATTCGGATTTAATTCAGATTTTTTTTGTTATTGAATGTAACAGTAATTTTTCCATGGACAGAGATTAAACATATAGTCATTTTTTTTTTTTAATTTGACCATATACATCTTTTAAAAAATGAAATCTCTCAATTAGCCTTTTATTAAAACTGATTGTGATAATTTTTCTCAAGACAAGAATATATTTTCTTTTAGGAGTATCTCATCTCTTGGAATGAAGAGTCTTTTACATCTTTGATCCTGCAAAGCCTTATCCGTGGAATTATATTTAGTAATGCCAATAACAGTCAGCCTTGTTGAGACTTCACTATTATGAGTCATCTAACTTTCTCTAAAGACATGGAAAATTGTTTCATGTCATAGACTGATATCAAAAACTCCTCATTCTTGGCAACAATCTCATTTATGCTCTGAAAAAAAAATTAAGGTGAATGTGTACTTTTTGTTTATTTCTCAATACAATGATGTTGTCTAATAGTGATTAAAACTATTGGTCTGAAGAACTCGCTGATGCAAAAACCCTGCAAGGTCAAAGTTCCACTAGCCATTCCCATGTTCTCCATGTCAAGTCCAAAGGACAAGGAGCTGGAGGTTTTGTTCTGCAGAGATGACAGAATGTGACATTCTTTCATGTTGTGGATGTAGCCAACCTCATTTAAAAATCCTCTTTTTCCCCATTTGATTTATTTTTACTCTGAGCATTGACCTTTAGGTAACTTTATTAAGTGGAATCACTTTCCATTTGATACTGCTTTTTAACAGCTTTCTGTTTTACCTGCTTTTTCCTTCTCAGGAAAGGTTAAGGAGAGGTGACCTCAATCACATTTTCCTTATTCCCACTTCACTGGCATATCTCTCCTCCAAGGGAGAATTTATCATTGCTGGTCTCATTTAGTTCCTGTAATAACACAAAACCTGCTCTTGCATTTTGTTCTCTATAACTTTCCGAACTTCAGTAATCCCATGTCCTTGTTCACTGTCATCACCACTTCTAGAAAAATATGGGTAATTTGTAAAATTTGTTTGTATATGGATGGTTAAAACAGTTTTGCAGCACAGTTCTTGGCAATTCAGCATGCAGCTTTTCTTTTCATAAGCCACTTTTGTGTGGCGATTTGTGGAGTTACTTCCATTCATCTCATTGTTAATTTTATTTATTATCTATTACTATTTTATTAAATTTTATTTGTTATTCTCCCTGGAGAATGGAAAGTTGTGTGGAGACCTCAGAGCAGCCTTCCAGTATCTGAAGGGGCTACAGGAAAGCTGGAGAGGGAATGTTCATCAGGAACTGGAGTGATTGGACAAAGATTCCAAGTGAAAGAGGGGAAACTTGAGTTAGATCTGTGGATGGAATTCCTCCCTATGAGGCTGGGGAGGCCCTGGCACAGGATGCCACAGAAGATGTGGCTGCCCCACCCCTGAAAGTGTCCAAAGCCAGGTTGGAGCAACCTGGGATAGTGGAAGATGTCCCTGCCCATGACAGGGGGATGGAATTAAATAGATGATGTTTAAGGTCGCTTCCAACCCAAACCACTCAGTGATTCTGTGTTTAAAATAAATTTGTTAATAACAGCTGCTTAGTGATTTGCTTTAGCTGTGTTGGCTGTTGCTGAATTTAACAGCTTCATGGTTAGGAAGCACAGAAAGGGATTGTTTCAACAGCTAAAAAGTTTTAGATTTGTTTCTGGTACCTTGAGGGGGTTTTCTTTTCTTATCAGTTCGAAAGTAAGATCCTGCACTTATTTCTACTGTGGGGCAAAATTACCCTGAGCCTTCTTCCTGGTAAGAACTGATGGGAGCAGATGATGCTCTACATTCACCCTGGGACAATGTACTTTAAGCACCTCAAGGTAGAAGTAATAGAAAATAGTAGAACTAAAAATCTACACCTTTTTTAGCCTTGGAGACAGACAGGCTCATAGTCCAGCAGGAACTGGTGAGCTGTAATAAAACTGGAACTTCTATTAGTTATCCAGAGAAGAAAAAAGTCTGAAAGGACAGAGCCCTGGTGAGAGAAAAACAGCTTTTCTCTGGGATAAGTTTGGTGTGTTGTGCCCCAAGGAAAACGTGGAAAGGCACTTAGAAGGTGGCTTAACATTGTGGTTGTGATGGTAACTACAAAATAATACAATTAAAAGTATGGATATGTATGAATAAATATATAGAGAGAGATAAATGCACATGTATGCACATATTTATTCACCCAAAGGGGGTATGAATGGAGATAAAACTGCTTTGGATACTGGTCAACAAATATAAACAGAGTGAAAACTAGTTTTTGGTCTTTGCAGGAGAAAACTGCAGCTGCAGTTCACCCTCTAAGTGAATATTCCACTGCCTTCCTAAATATCCTGATTTTTTCTTTGAGTTTTTGGCTTTTGAATGGGCTTGAAAATTTTATGGCTAACTTTATAGCCTCTGAGAAAATGTATGAAAAGGTCTTTTTGCAAATGTGGGCAATGAAAAGTGAAAATGGTGAAAGGACAGGAGGCGGATAACTGTTAACAAACATAGAACCACATGGAATTGTTTAGGCTGGAAAAGATCTCCGAAATCGAGTCCAACCATGAATCCAACACTGCCAGGTCTGATGTTAAACTATCTAAGTGCCACATCCACACATTTCTGAACACTTCTAGGGATGGTGATTTCACTGTTTCAATGCCTGACCACCCTTTGAGTGAAGAAATTTTCCTTTATTTCCAACCTAAACTTCTCCTGTCACAACTTGAAGGTGTTTCCTCTTGTCCCATCACTTGTTCCCTGGGAGAAAAGACCAACTCCACCTGGCTCTGTATCTCTGCTTTCGATTCTCATCCAGAGGATTTTTTTCAGCAGCTTGAAAAGTTCCTTTTCTTTTCTTTTCTCTTTGTCTTCATTTCAAGTAAATGCTGGACTGGTGTTGTGTGGGCTGCAGGAGGAAGGAATGAAGAAAGCTCCTGCTGGAAAACAGCTGGAAAGCTGTTAAACAGAGGAGCCCAGCAGAGAGGAGAGGGATGGACTAACATCCATGGAGTAGCAGCAGGAAAATAATGTGCATCGGCTAATCAGAGCTGGCATCCTGTGTGTAGGAAATAAACTGATTAGGGATGTTTAGAAATGTAAAAACCACAATAAATCTGAAGGACATTTCCTAACTAAAATATGAACTGGCATGATCATATGTTGGGTATTGGAGGTGCAGAGCTGCTACCTTGGTATAACTTGAAAAGAAATTGCATTTTTAAATAGAATAATTAATATTTACACTTTAAAAAATGTGAAAATTGCCTTCTAATGTGTAATTGGGGAGTCTAAGTAAAAATAATAATTTAATGGAAAGTGAAACTTTAAGCATGGCTTTTTAAAATTTTATGTTTCAGGGGAAAAAAATCTGTGAATACACATTGTGTGGGAGAGTTTGGGCTTGGGCTGTTTATGGTGAGACTTGAGTGTGGATTTTTTTGTTGAGAAATTTTGTTGAGAGATTTTTTTGTTTCTTCTCTAGATGTCATTTTTCTAGAAGAAATGACTTGGATTGGGTATAGACGAATCATAGGACAGGTTTGTAAGTAGTAGAGATTTGCATTTCTACCACTTGTTCACAAGTTTTGTGTGAAATTTAAATGTCCCATTCACAAGATTTGGTTTCTAAGGCCTGTTTCTAGTTGAACAGTCTGTCAGAAATTTTACTGAACATCTAATTATCAAAATAGTTAGAAAAATATGTACATGCAGCCACTATTGATTCCAGCCTCACTAAATTTGTGATTTTTTAATTATAATCAATGTATCTTAATCAGAATAACCCTGAGTTTTTCCATGGTTTTCAAAAAACAATTTTGGCCAAAAGATGTGATAAAAGTAAAATATAAGATATTGATAGAAAGATCAATGTGCTCTTAATTTCTCAGCTTTGGAAGTGCCAAAGTAAAAAATCCATTCTTTTTTTTTTTTTTTTTTTAACACGGGAACAATGAGAGATTCCTAAGAGTGCCTGCATCCCACAAAGCTCACAATGGGATTTATAAAAATAAAATAACAACACACTTAAATCCAGCCTTTTCCCAAGGGACACTTTTTTGTTACTGCTCTGTACATTCCTGTATTTCATCTATTGGAAAGACCTCTTTGATTTTTCAGCCTTTCCCATTGGAGGAACCATTAATGACGTATCAGAAAGTTGAAAAGTTTTCATATTGTTGGTAGATTTCAAGAATAATGGATGTTTGAAGAAATAATGCAAAAAGCTACTTGCAAGACAGAATTAAAAATAAATAAATAAAATAAAAAAGATGAGAGAGGGAACCTCCCTTGTGAATTTATGTCTTTTTGATTTATGTGGCAGAAAAAACATGTTCTTGTGACATGGGTGAAAAGGGCTTTAAATGCCTCCTGAGTCAGCCTCGAGATATTCTGAATTTTCAGTAGTGAATGCATGGGATGGAACATAACAACTTGCTTATTGTTAAAAATAATCTGGTTTTAATTTTGGTCTTCACTGTATTCACTCCTTGTGGCTCTCATCAATGCATGCAAGAAGGAATGAAATTATGCTGTAATAAATGGTGTTGTGGGTGTTTGAAAGATATTTGTACAATGAATGGCCAAGTGAGGCATTTGTAGGATTGTGGATTTGTGGGATCGTGCGCATTAGATACCAACTGCTATAGTTTAATGTCCTATAATTTAATGTATAATGTCTATAGCTGATGACAAATACCATTTCCTTCAGCCACCCCTAAAAGGTATTTACTTGTTTAAGGATTTTTTTGCTTTATAAGTTTAAATTTGCCTTGTAGGGATGAAATTTGGTGTTGCCTTGTTGGCTGTGTGTTAATTACCTTTTTTTAGATAATTGATCATCATCTAGGGCAGCCCAGTGTAATATTTTCTGGATACAAAGACCATTTCTCCCCTCCCCTGTTTATCTTGATGGCAGGTATTCAGGAGAAACATCCCGAGGAACCCCCTGCCTCTCTGCCCTTTTCCAATCCTCCTAATAAAAAGAATAATTTGATTATAATAAGGGAGATGACATTTCCTGCAGCCCTTTCTAAGCAGATTCCCTGCAGGGAGCTCCAGGAGGTTTGATCCAGGCCTTGTCAACTTTTGCTCTATTTGGTGTCTTCTTTGACCACTTTGCTTCCACTTTGGTTGGCCTCCAGTGGTGTCTTGGACCAAAACAGGTGGGTTTTGTGACAGCTCTGCTGAGTCCCTTGACTCATTGTCCAAACACCTGACTACACTTCTGCTTAAATAAAAGCCATAAAAGAAGTAATTTGTTTGCATTTTACAGCAATTATATAATTTATAGTAATGATGCATCTGAATGGCTTAATTCCAAATTTAAACTGTGTTAATCAAGGTAGGAGAAATGTTGTTCTGCACATTAGAAATGGTAAAAAAGCCCCTCTCCTGAATTCTGGCATTTGGGAAATTAAACCTGAGAACCCTCAAGCTTCCAACAGCGACTCACTGATGCTTTGAACTCTCTCCTATCCTGGCAGCTTTCCCAAACTATGGACTTGCTAATCAAGGCAAAAGATTTTCTTTTCTTTGACTGAATCTTCTCTCTAGTCCTTACAACTGAAATTCATTTTTTGCAGTGATGCCCCTCTAGTTTTGCCCAAGACTACAGAAGGCAGATTTTCTGCAATTTCAGATTAATAGGCCTTTATATGTATAATTTTTGCCTTCAGTTTACATATGGTGAGAACCCAAGGAGGATATTTATCTTGTTCAACATCACCCTCCTCTCCGAAATAATTACAGTATTTTACTCTCTATGCTGATGCTGTTGATTAGATTTGAAGAGCTTTAGTACTGCATTCTGAATTTCTTTCAAAGTATCAGAGGAGTAGTTTATCATCCTTTCCTACTTTTGATTTATCTCAACTCTTTCTCCCTTTCTCCACCCAGATGCTTCTTGTTTCCTTCCAGCAATTCAAGTTATTCATGTGTAAGAATTAAAGACCATTATGGCTCAGTTACAAGAGTTTTACATTAGCCAAAAAATGAAACCCAGATTTATAGTAGTTTATATAAAGGCGAAGATTGTAAATTGTATTGACTTGTTGTGTTTAGGGAAATCTTTCTTTACTACTGTCCGTTTGCACAATGGAAACTGATTATTTTCTCTCCTCTCATGAGACCATGTTCCATTCAGGGAAATACATTAAAGTTTAAATTATTCAGCATATTTTGCTTTTAATGTTCTGAAACCAAACTCAAATATAGCAAATAAATCCCTTCTTATGTATTAACAATAGGATAAATACGAGTGTTTTGCCAATAGAAATTACACTTCATCTAGATTTTTCTGTTTAGTTTTGGCTTTTCAAAGTAAAGTGGGACTGTTTTCATTGCAACCAATATTCTGCTTGGTTGTGACTCTTTACCCTGAGCTTAGAAAGATTTTGTGCCACTGACGGAGCAGCATGTTTTTGGAATAATGTACAAGTTTTATGACATATAATTTATAGTGGACTCAACAATACTGTTCAAAGTAACAGGAAATAATTTTACTTTCTTTTTTGTCTGGATAAGTCAGAATACTATATGGAAAAGACTTCTGTTATATTCTTTGCTTAGGAACTCATTTGCAATTTGGACTACGCATGTGGATGTAAAGCTGACCTTTCTATGCTCATTATCTGTGTAGGAGTAATCAAGGCTCATTTTTCCCAGTACCCAATTAGTATTTGAGTTCCCCACAATTATTGTGGTACTGTAAAATGAAGGCTAAATGCAAAAATACCCCAAACAAACAAACAAAACTCCATTAAAAAATTTATTACTTTCCTGGAAGTATTACTAGTGAAAATTGTAACTATTTGGTGCTCTTTGTAGATCTGAGGTAATATCTGGGGACAGACATGATGATTTGAGGTTCAATCCTGCTGGATTGTGCACAAGTACAGAAAGTTGGGATGAAATGGGAGTTGGGTTCTTCTCCCAGGCAGCTGTGATGGGACGAGGAGAAATGGCCTCAAATTGTGCCAGGGGAGATCCAGGTTGGATGTTGGGGAAAATTTCTTCACTCCAAGAGTGGTTGGCACAGGCTTCCCAGAGCAGTGGTGGAGTCACCATCCCTGAAAGTGTTCAAAATACGTGTAGATGTGGCACTTCATGCTATGATTTAATGGGTTTGATCATACTTGGTCAAAGGTTGGACTCAATGATCTTGGAGGGCTTTTCTAACCTTACAATTCTGTGATTCTATAAGCAGTTTCTTTTTTGCAGACCTCAACTATTATAGAATTTATTCAGAATGAGTAGCATTCATGTAGTTCTGTAGTAGCATCACATCTGTGATGGATTTCTCAGTAAAAATGGACTGATTTTAGAGGAGAATGTGCTACTGGTCTTGCTTGGCAAGGAGAGGACAGTGTCCAGAAGGCAGGGCAGATTGCGGAGTGACATCTCCTGAGCTCCTGGACCAGTCTGCGATGTCTCACTGTGGCTTTGCACCTCAGCTGTAATTTAAAGAGAGTTCCATCAGCAATTCTGGCCCGTATGGAAACAACTCAAATTTTGAATAAATTAAGAGGCAGAGTTTCCTTGCAGGCTTAGGAGCATATTTGAGTCTTAGTCCTTGTGTTAGCAAGGCTTCCACAGAGACCTGTGGCATTGGAATGGGGTTACTTATGTCCTGGTAATGTTAATGAAGAATTTTTTGGGCTTTCACTGCAGAGAAGTTTATTTCACACACAGAAATATTGGGATTCCAGAGAAGAGGGTGGTGGGGATGGGAATGCTCTGCATGTTGGTGCCATATTGGAGAATTCACTGAAATGACTGGCATTGCTTTATTTTCTTGGTTTTCCTCCTTTCCCTGTTCTTTCATCTAAAGAAAATTTGCTGCCCTTGAGTCTCCAAAATCAGTGTTTTTCTGTTTAGAATTAACTTTCTCTGCAGAGAAGAGGCGACACCACTGACTCATGTGGTGCCTGTGTTAAACAGATTGTTTGATGTATTTACCTTCATTTACTTGAGCTTCTTACTGTCACTTTTTATCCTTCTCTGACCTTCTGAGAGTTTATGCTTGGTTTCAAAGTTAATAATATCTGCTAAAACCGGCATCTGCTAGAAATCATATGCTATGCTACAAATCACTGCAGAACAGGCTTGAATTCAGCTGGAAAATTGAGGAAACTCTGTTAACTTGATGCAAACTATTAACTGTATTTCTCTAAAAATAAAGACCATGTTGGTTTTATAGGAGTGGTTAATGATCATCTTGAAAGAACAGCCCAAGGGCAGTGAGACACTTAAAATCCACAGTGAAGGCAAAATTTTCTCTTATTTTAATCTTTTTTTTTCTTCTTTTCTAAAACCTATAGAAAGTATCTTATCAAAATATTTAAATTAAGAATTGTGAGGGAGAACCAGCTACTGTATTTACAAGGGGAGTCTAAGAAATTTTATACCTCCTGATTTTAGGCACATAAGATTTTAGAACTTTGCAGAGCTGAACTGCTTTGTGATCGAGACCTTGTTCTTGCAAACCAGCTTCAAATTTTCTTCAGTTTTAGAAACAGAGAGGGTGAAAATAGACAATTTCAAGGCATTGATCATATTTTTGAGAATGAATAAAACATGTAGTTGCACATTGTTTTTGTAATAAAGTCTTTGCACTATATTTGGATATAAAATTTAGATGAAGAAGGTCTGGTTTTATTGTGTTGTTAGGAGTAGGATGGTTTTGACTGGGATAGAGATCATTTTCTTCCTAGTGATGAGTCTTCATGGAGGATCAGTGTTTGGAGATCACAGAATCTTAGAATAGTTTGGGTTGGAAGCAACCTTAAAGCTCATCCAGTTCCATCGCCTGCCATGAGCAGGGACACCTTCCAGTCCCCAAGGTTGCTCCAACCTGGCCTTGGACACTTCCAGGGATGGGGCAGCCACAGCTTCTCTGGGCACCCTGTGCCAGGGCCTCCCCAGCCCCACAGCCAGCAATTCCTTCCCAATATCCAATTGGAACATAGCCAGTTTAAAGCCATTCCTTCTTGTCCTGTTGCTCTATGCCCCTGTCCAAAGTGTGTGTGTGTGTCCTTGCAGGATGGATGGAGAGGTGGGGAATTAAACCAGCTGGACCAGAGCAGGGTGGCAGCCTATTTAAAGATCTTTGGCAATATCTTCTTCTGGGCTGTGACTTCTGTAACAAGTGTTTATTACATTTATGAATATTTATGCAATATATGAGACCTGAGAAGAGAACTGTTAAAAATCCGTCAAGGTTGTGTATATACAAGAAAAATTGTGGCAAGGTTTTGTTTGATAAATTCAGTTTGAGTTTGCCATTGATCAGAAGTTTAAACTGCTCTGGTGGTTAGTGTACCTCTGCTTCCTCCTTATTATAAAATCTATGAAAACAAATAAATAAAGTGATAGTGGCAGATTAAAACGAATCAGTACTCTCATTCTGGTCACTAAATTTTGACCAGAGCTTCTCAAACCACATCTTGCCTTCCTATAGCTGTCTTTTCCTTCTTCTTTTGCTCTTCTGATACAAATTTTCTTAAGGAAAACTTCTTAACAGATAGAGCTGAGAGAACATTTCTAGATCATGAGGAACTTCAGTAATTTTGTTGGGTTTTGAGTTTTTTTCCAGACTCAGGGCAAGAAGTTGAAAATTAAAAAAATTTAAAACCACTGATTACTTTCCAAGTTTATCTAATTCCCTTAAATTGGATATTCTGTTACAATATTTGACTGAAAATATTTTGTCATTCCAACAGTAGAAGCATTTTACTTTATTCATCTTGCTCAAAATGTTTTGTTGAGTGAAGGCTTTCACCAGTTTTGAGCTCTATATTGAGGGGAAATCATCGACTCACTCAAGTTCTAGTGATAACTTGGAGCACTGGATGTCTCTGTTGGGTGTCTAAAAATACCCTGTAAGGAACAGGGTGATCCCACATTTCATTCTTTGCTTTTTAGTGGAGGAATTGTGAGATTCTGCCTCAGGAGTAGAAATGGCCAGGAGATTGTAGGGGGCCAGGGTGTTGCCAGAGAGTTCAAGCAGGAGACAGAGGTGGGGCTCAGATGGGAGGCTAAGGTACCTTAATGCTGCTCTTTAGAGCAGCTCTGGCTTTACTCTAATAATCAGAGAATCCTGGGTTGGAAGGGAGACCAATTCTTAAAGACCATATAATTCCAAACTCCCTTGTCAGGGAACCCTTCTACTATCCCAGGTTGCTCCAAGCCCCATCCAACCTGGCCTTGGACACTTCCAGGGATGGGGCAGCCACAGCTTCTCTGGGCAACCTGTGCCAGGGCCTCCCCACCCTCACAGGGAGAAATTCCTTCCCCAGATCCCATCCAACTGTGTCCTCTAGCAGTGGGAAGATGTTCCTCCTCATCCTGTCACTCCAGGACCTTGTCAGGAGTCCTCTCTCCAGCTCTTTTATGAATGTTTCATGCAGGCACTTCTTGTGCTTAGTACTCTGGCTTTCCATGGGAACTGGACTGGGAAGATTACTGCTGTCATGTGTCCGGGTGCCAGTAATGCTTCTTCCTGAATGCTCCCATTGAAATCAGCTCCATCCTCTTTGTTTCACTCTGCTGGCAGTGGCTCTGTCAGCTGTGTTCAGCACCATATAAAAACAGGGATATATATGCATATAGAAATATATCCCTGTTTCTTGGAATATAATTATGCTTTTTAATTTAATCTTTTTTATTTTTCTATTATTTTCCCCTGTCTAAGCAGCAAGTTTGTGTTGGCAGGGAGGTCAGAAGCTGGGTGTTGACCACATAAACCCACATAAAGTCCTTCCCAGAAGAGTGAAAAGACTGTGTTATCATTTCCAGTCAGAACATTGTGGGGCAGAGGGAGAGTGTTGGTGGGAAATACCAGGAGAGCTGTTTAATGCAATAATAGCAAATGAGGGATGAGGAGATACAGCTGGAAACTGGATCTAAATCAGAAGAGATGGAGATGCCAGTGGGGTAGAAGAGCCCATGACACTAATTTATCTGTGGTTGCCACTGGTGTGTGCACACTGTGGATTTATGACTGCTGCATGTAAGATCTATTGTCCCCCAGTGCTGGGGAGAGGCAGCTCCACGGGTGTGAGAATTACAGCTTCCAGGGGGAAAACTGCCATCCAGAAGTGTGAAAAATTACTCAATGGGATTAAGGACAGCCCAGTAGCTTTTAGCTGGCTTTAGTGTTATTGCTGAAGAGAGGCTTTTTTCTCCTTTTGTTTAATTCTTCCCAGCAAGTTGGATGCAGCAGAGGGCTTTAGATGTGTTCGCTGTGGTGTGGTGTGATTGCATTTTGGTCTTATCTTGATTGCTGTACATCCCCCGAGTCATTTTTGTATCTTGTTGCTTCCAGTCCTGCCTCTGTTGTGGATTGGAAAGTTCCTTTTTATCCCTTTGCCAACGTTATTGCACTGTATAAAATATTAGCAATGAAAGTAAGTTGTTTACGGGACAGCACCGCCTTACCACCTTGCTGGCCCCATCTCTATCACTGATGTCCTTTAGGGACGAATTTTACCTTACTTTGTGATGGTTTGTCAGTTAAGAAAAGAAAACGTCCGGACTTAGATCCAGTTCCCTGTTTTCTCACAGATTTTGTGCTTCATTTTCAGCTGATCGTCTGGGTTACATCAAGGAAGGTAAAACACAAACTCCTCTGGGGAGCTTGGCCTCAGAATGACATTGCTCAGCTCTCTCTTCTTTCAAAAAGAAATCACAATATTGCCCCATTTCAAAGAGTGTTGTGAGAATGGATGCACGGACAGGAGCTGTGCAGGACAACAGGCTTTTAGATGTTTGTCTCAGCTTGTGTCTTGCAACAGATTCCTGATAATTAGGTTGTTACCTGTCCATCATTCTTTGCTTTGTTAACAGGCATTTTAATGTCTTTCCTTTTATTTTCCCATTGTCACTTTTTAATTGCCCGTTTACACCACCTCTTGTTGAACCCACCTGGCAATTCTTTGGCTTTTTTCTTATTTACTGACCAATACATTTTTTATTGGGTGATTTAATCAATGTCCATTCTTTGATCAGTATTGATTCTTTGATCATTCAGTGTCTTAATGCATTAAGGATGTTCAAGGACATTAAGGATATTAATACATTCAAGGACATTTAGATTATATTTAGCAAAATCAGCATGCTAAGCTCCAGCTTCTTATCACTACTTGTTTTCCTGATCCTATTAACTCCTTGGATATTTTTCCTGGAGTCTTCTATGACAATCATTTATTATCTGTTTCTGTTGTTCATTGAGTACTGTCTCTAAGCAAAATAGTTTCAGAAGTCTTCAGTTGAACTAAGATTTTCCCCATTTTTTCCTGATTCACTTGGTGGAGAGGAAGATGCAGCTTGATCATGTGGGGAGAGGACAGGAAAGCTCAAGGATGAGTAAATCCACACTTGATATTGCAAGAATTGAGGAGAAAGACGAAACAGTAAACGCATAGTAAAAACACTATTAGTAAAGTAAGAAACATAACCAATTATGTTATTGGGTTATAATTATAACCCAATCTTAAGATTTTTGTGACCACTATTTTAGCTTAACAGTATCATCTTCCAGCTTATTCTCTCTCCAAAGCCTGGTGCACTTATTCCCAGGAGCAGGAAAGCAGCAAGATGTTGCTGCACAGACTTGTGTCTTCTCTTCCTGCATTACTTCAGCCTCTCAATAAATGAAAGACACCCTGAGCCTACCACCATCTCACTCTTTTGCTAATTATTGATTTTGGAACTGCAGGCAACTTCTGAAAGAGTTAACAATTTTTAGTTCAAAACATTCATCTTTCACTATATTTTTTTTCTCCAGTTTCTGAAGCTTTAAAGCATCTCCATCTGGCAATAAACTCTTTTTTTAAAAGATATCATTTTAATTACTGTTGATAAGGAAGAAATCCTCAGTCTCAGTGCCTGACCTAATCCCTTTTTTACTGGCAAACCTGATTATTTATTGCCAGCTAAATCACCTGCAGACTTTCGAAGGCAGCTGAGCCCAATCAGCCCAGCCCAGATTCCTCAGTGCTGTAGGAAAGGAGGTGGTTTTCCTTGCAAAACCTAGTGAATGAGGCTTAGTCAAGACTGTCTTTACATTTATTGTGTGCAGTGGGGGAGCCTGGCAATGTCGCAGTAAGCTCAGAGTCCTGTGGCTCTTCAATGTGTCTCTCAGAGAATAATGTAATATCATTTTGGTTTCCTTCATACACAGAACTGCAGTGGAGTCTCTTTTACAAAGCTCTTGGGGGGATTTTTTACAGGCTATGCAGCCTTGACAAAGAAAAAAAGAATCCAGAAGTATATGTCATTTATAGATGAATTTTATTTTGTTCAAATATATGACAACCTCTCCAAATATTGTCCTTGGGTTCCACACTGTTCCCAGCTCAATATTGCCACATCTGTGGATTGGACCTTATATTTCCTTCTTATTCATTTGCTGCTGTGGGCAGCGAGATTGCTGCATTTTCTGGCTTTTTTGTTTTGGTATTAAGCCTTTAATGTGTTGGCCTTCTTCAGGTTCTTATTCTGATGATAGGATATTTATCCTTTTGTTTCTGGAGTGTCCCAAATTGCTCATAGTCATGGAGATATCATTTTACTTTCTATTCCATCCTGTATTTATGTCCTTCTTCAGGGCACTATTGTTCATGCTCAGAGGTTTTAGTGTTACAATTTGCTGACAACTCCCAAATCTATTTTTCAGTACCTCCTGACCCAGTGCTGGCTCTCCCTCTGCTGCCTGATTGTCTCCATGACATTCTGGTTTGGAATGGATGTCATCTAACTTTCTCAAGTTGAATGCAGGCACAAATGAATTGTAGCTTGAAAAGCTGTCTCAGCATTACTTTTATATTTCTATTTCTTCTTTCCATTGACTTTGATGGATGCAAAGTCTCCCAGGATTTACTGTAAGATCTGTGGCTAATGTGAACGTATTGTTACTGTTTCATCATGGAATTCTTAATAGCAATTGAATGATAAAGTAGATGATGCATAATCTTACAAAACAGGGCCCTTATGATACAATTCTCATAATAAAATTAGTGAAATGAGACAACTGGAAACACATTCAGTGGATAAAGATGTTGACCAGGTTATTAAGGTCCTGTTAATTAATAATGTGTCTGTTGTGAAGACCAGTTCAGTATAAAAATTTCAACAAGAATTTTTAGGAAATCTTCATGAGCACATAAATTAAGTACCCAAAATGAAATCCCCAGCAGATTCTGTGCCTGCCCACCTTCCCTTTGGCAGCTGTGAACCAAAAGGGCCTCACAAAAGTACCTGTAAAACCAGGAGCTCTGAAAGAAAACACCTGCCCTGCCATCAGAGAATATCTCTGACAAAAGAGTTCATGTGGAAACGTATTTATGGAGATTTGAAGCACTGACATGTTTAAGATGCATAACAATTAGTGGGATGCATTGACGTGGAAGTTTTACAATAGGACATGAGTCACTGGGATGTGATATTTTGGGAGAGACAAGGTGGCTGGTTCTGTGTGGCCTCATTCATAGTCGTTTAAAAAGACTGGGAAGTTTGGTGAATGTTACTTTCTAAACCATTTTTCTTTTAAAAACTCTGCAGATTTACTTTCGTTGAGGTGGTTAAACTAAGTTCTATTTAATGATTTCCTGTGTGGTTAAATCCTGAATAGACAATAGTTTTCTTTACATTTTCAACTTTGCTTTAGCCTTTACCCTTATCTTCTCCTTTGCTGCTCTTTCTCCTCTCTCTCTCAAGCCTGTTTTGTTCATGGAGTAACATAATTTCTTATCACACTGTTATTAGAAGATCTCTCCGCTGACTCCTCTGAAAAGGAAAGATTGATCTAACACACCCTCCGCTTGCACAGTAATTTTGTCCATCTGGGGGTTCTCTTTGGCTTCCCGTCTGGGCTTTACATCCTTTTCCAAAGGAGCTGTTACATTCATACACTTCATTTCTTTGTTCCTTACGATTGTCTGTTGTACTTCTGAACACCCAAGTTCAGGATTAATCCAGGCCTTAAAATATTTGAACACAATTTGCAGAGCAGGTTTAGATCAATCCACTGTCAGAACACCATCAGCCAAATCCAGAGATTGTTATTATTCAAGTAATTATGCTTAAAATTAAGAACTCTACCAGTGATACTTAGTTGAGTGGCAAAAGGAGTTAGACTTGAGAGGCAGGGGAGTTCAAGGTGATTTCACCCTGTTATTCTGAGGAGACCTGGAGGGCAGATGTTGTGCTTGCAAGAACTTGCCTTGTTATCCACCACAAAACCTGGAGTGTTGACATGTAAGCAGATGGCTGAAAGGCACAGGGAAACCACTTAATGTCTGGAAAAAGCCACAGAAGAGCTTTTTTTTCCCAGTGCCAGTGAATATCAGGGCTTGGGAGATGTCCCTGCCTGGACAAAGGGTGCATTGGAAGGGGACATAAATCATGGAGGGGTCAAAAAAATAATAGTTTGTATTGTGGGCACATTACCAAATGTTCAGCATTTTGCTGGCACTTGCATCCTTCTCACCTCTTTGATTTTCATTTTAGAATATATTTTCATTTACATTTTGTCTGCCAGCTTGTTTGTTCAGTTTTGAATTCTCATCGAGTTTTCCCTAATTAGATATTTTTTGAGACTGTAGCTGCCTGTTGTTTACAAGGAGCATGTTGAGCATTGAGCACTGAATGCCTTTTACCATCCTGACCTTCATTTCCAGCATGTTTGTTGTTTAATGAGTTATTTCAGCCACACAAGAGTTCAGTGAAGTGATTCCAGTACTGAAAGGGAGCTTGAAAAAGGACGGAGATGCATTTTTGATACGGGCAGGGAGTGATAGGGCAAGGAGGAATGGTTTTAAACTAAAAGATTTACATGGGATATAGGTGTTGTGGTTTTAAGTAGCCAGAGTTTTTTACTAGCTGGGGGGGCTAGGAGAGAGGCTTCTTTAAGAAGCTGCTGGAGTTTTTCTCTGCTCTAAGCTAGCCAAGGTCAGCCGACGACGCCTCTGAGATAACATA